>WYDI02033985.1:0-22353 GCA_009867235.2 Psittacus erithacus | reverse complement strand
GTGGCAGCAGCAGTGGTTTGTGTTATACCTCAGTTACTGGACTGTTCTTATCTCAACCCATGGGAGTTACATTCTTTCCATTCTCCTCCCCATCCCTCTGAGAGCTGAGGGAGGAAAGGGGGGGGTGAGTGAGAGACTGCGTGGCTGGGCTTAAACGATGACATCTACTTTGTGGCCTTTCAAGCTGAAACAAATAGCCTATTTAGGAAAAAGTATTTATGCAAACCCAACTTGCAATTAATAACATTTTTAAATTATTTGTTAATGGTAAAATAAAGAAAAAGGCAGGAAAATGTGTAAGTCATGCAGAGCTCATAGACATTTTGAAACAGGAAAGGCAGGAGATAACCCACTACCAGCGACATTGTAAAAGATGGATGTCCCAGATGGAGTCATGGTGATTCCCAGCAAATGCCTTTGCAGAATACCAGTGTCCTACCAAGGGAGACTCTTCACCTGCATAAAGTCCTGAGGGAAGCCTTGTTTTGTTGATTACTATGTTCTTCTCTTCTAATTAGCCCTTTTTTTGCCTAACCCTATCCACAACTCTCTCACTTGTTTGTTGAGGAATCTCTGCCTCCCCTGCACCTAGGTGTTTAGTTTCTCTGCACATAGTGAGACTTCTGGAAGGAATATGAAAAGTGTTCCTTGATCACGTCCCACCTGAGAGAAAAGGTACCCCAAAGCTACTTCACAGTCACCATCACCATCTTCTGATCATTCTGAGCCAGCTCTGGCTACAGTAGATTTTCTTCACATGCTCCTATTTTGGGACATGGAGGCAGAAAGCTCGGCGCAATCGCACAAGAGCCAGGGACCTGCTTCGGGCATCTCATGAACCCTGACAGGTACCTGTCTGGGACAATCCGCTAGATGGCAGGACCAGAGAAATATGGAGAAGGAAACAGGGAACTGGGGAGAAGGTGCTGCAAAGCCAGAAGTCTCACACCTGCAAAAGCAGGAATTCCACTGTTAACATCTCTCCGATTTTGCTGGTTAGCCCATGCTTGGATGATGCACCATTAGTACATGTCAATCAAGAACACTGAAGTTACTTTTTTGGCCAAAAGGGAAAAGTATCCTACATGCTGTTCCATGAAAAGCCCTGAAGGTCAATAGCAATGATTCTGTATTTCTTCTTATTATTCTTTAATATAATTTTATTTAGTAATAGCATTCATGTTCTACCAAATTGAATGCCACGTCACAAAACAGGCCACCAGACTGGTTTGCAACTACAGTTTTCAAATAAATGAGTCCTGAACTCAAATACCAAGAAGCCAATTTAGATTGTGCACATGAACCAGACTTTTCTGAGTACTTTCTGACATCTAACAGTGCTTGACCATTAAGAAGCAAAAGGCACCATGCTGAAGCAGAGTCTGTTATAGTTTCCTGCTGGATTTCATTTTCCAGATATCCAGAAACACTGAAGTAGCATATAAAAATCATTAACTGACAGAAAAAATCTTACTATAAATCTGGTGCTTAACTACATTTTTTCATGTTGAGATAGAAAGGATTTCCTTTTACCTAGTTCTCATTATCTAAACATGTCATATTTTCAGTTAGGTGTGTATTCCCCCTCTGTTGTAAGTGGAAAGTAATTGCGGAGAACAACTCATGGCACTAGAGGAAAAGCATGTGTGCCTGTCTCCCTTTATTTATAAAAATGAAGCCCAGAGATTTAGCTTATTCTAAAAGCCTAATTTGTAAAATTACTAAAATTAGATTAGACAAATTTTGGTTTGTATGTCAGAGAAATATAAAGTAGAGCTTTTGACATCATGTTATCCACCATAAATCCTGCTTATCTAATGAAGTATCAAAATTTCAGGCTTCCTATCAACCACTCAGGAATCCAAGCACTGGAATTTTGGATGGTAAGGTTCAGATATGGAATTAAAAAAAAAAATATTTACATTGCTTTATTTCATTACCTTACTCATCTGATATACAGCACTGTCACAGAAACTTACCTTTTCTCCTGCTGGGAAAATATAAACTTAACAGTTCCTGGTGTCCAGTGGAGCTTGGTGAAGACATCAACTTTTGTTCCTTCAAACTAAGCATGCACTAGTAGCATTGCCTTGCAAAGGCTGATAACTAAAAGTAGCAGACTTTTCACTTTTACTTTAATATGCAAATAGCTGTTGCAGTCTCAAAGAGGAAGTAGAAAATGAAGAGGTTATCTGGAAGGGGAATTATTTATGTGATGATATGAAACTACCTTTGTGTATTGCTGAGAGTCAGTGTTTTTTCTACAAATGGCCCTTGTATTTCCAAAGCCATTCTTGCACTCCGGGAATAAATAAAAATTGGCCATCACCTTCAGCGGCACCCAGACTGTGGCCTCAAAAAGCATGTTAGGAAGCAAGGGTAAGGGGGAGGGAGGGGGGAACAAAACAAATCGACAAAAAACAGAAGATGCCATATTCAAGAACTAAATATGAAATTCATTATGGTAGTAGACATAAAGTGCTTTACCTCAGAGATATTTTTAACTAAAAGTGCATAAAATCGAGAAAGCAGAAACTCGAAGGACTTTTTACATTATAGCAATTGTGTTTTTTTCTGAGTTACAACAATATGAAAGAATATTGCCATTACAGAATAAAACAAAAAAATTAATATCCCCCTTAATAGACAGGACACAGGACATCTGAGCTGTCAAACTTTCACCAGAGAGGAAAAGATCTTCCTCTACTTTCTTTAGGTCTTCTCAATTTGTATATCTGTAAAAGGAAGAATTGTATGAAAAATAGCAAATTACATGCTATTGGATTTACAAATTACATTAGCAAAAGAAATCACAGAACATTTCGTGGTTTTGGGACTATTTCCTAGAGTTTGGAAGTACTAAAAATTTTTCTTTCATTGTCAAAATTAAAGATCTAAAATTAAATTAATTAAAAGGTCAAATAGAGAAAGTATATAATCATGGGAGTAAACAAAGTGCTAGTTCAAACACACTGGTGGGAAGTGCTCTCTAAGAAATAGATAGAAATTGCTGTGTCTCTGGTCCCCTGTTCTTTTCAAGTTTTCCAGATACATTCAGTGCTCTATCTGTCTGTTGATATCCCTAGCAGCATATCCTTGGGCCCTAAGTGTTTGACTTGGAGATCTATACCTGCGGGACCAGCAGGCTGACCTTTGTGTATGTTTACTACAGTAAACAAGGAAGGATTCAGGATGTAATTAATGTAAGTGTTTTAGAAGTCAGCAAGAACATGAAAGAAAAACCTCAATAACTTCACCCTTATGTTCCATACCACAGTATAAGAGATTTCACAGGTTTGGTCATTTATCTCACTCATGCTTTGCTAAGACAGAATCTCATGGTTTGAGACTTACGTAAGTGGCTATGATGGTTATGTTCTCCCTCCCTATTGCTGTCAGCACTGCTTCAGTTGTGCTGGCACAACTGTTTCTGTAGCAAAAGTGTGAGCTACAGAAAAATCTAATTTGGATTGTTATGTATCTCCACATTACATTTTCCTTCACATGGCTTTTCTTTTTAAAATTAGTTATTTGATAAAACTCCCAGTATACAATGAATTATAATAGTGATTTTGTAAGAAAGAGAATGAGAGGCTATAATTTTCTTGAAGGCTCTGTCTGTTGAAACAAGGGACTAAACAAACCAGCCATGAATCAAGGCTCTAATGACCATGGATGATTTATGCTGTGTGCAATTTACTACTATTTTCCCCTTTATTATTTATACGTACATTTCAGCTCTTTGCCTTCAAAAGAAGCATCTCTGTAGTCATGTGTATCTGTATCTTTTGACAGCTCTTTAAACAAAAGACATACATACGGATAACAGTCAGCATAGCTTAAAGTTTTCATGTAGTAATAAATCTTAGTTAAAAGCTGCTATCTCAGGCCATCCAGGAACAATGTGACTTACATACAGATCAGGAGAAGAGACTAACGCTAAATGTTGTGTCCATTTGTGACAAGTTTTCTTAAGAGAGGTTTTCTTAGGAAAAACCCCAGCTGCCAGTATGAGCTAACTTTCACACAGCAGTTTAATTTGAAGAGGTCTCCCAATAAAACAAATTTAAAACAAACAAACAAAACAAACAACCCCCAAAAAATAACAACCAACCAAATGACACCCCCCCCAAAATAACCCCACAAAATAACCCCAAACAACCAGGCAAGAGCCATCATTAGAGAAGCGGAATGATTTATTCTCTTCTCTCCCCCTGTAAATATTAACTCTCTGCACCCTTTCCTCCTTTTCTTACTGTCATGATGGTACTGGCCATTCACTGAGCTTTGCTTTTAGCAAATAGCATCAGTACCTCAACATGGGGAAAAGTGAACTGTTAAGGAAGCTAACGCTTCTTCCTGTGTTTCAACGCAACCAAACCCTCTGTTCTCAGTGTTGTGACAAACACCCCCAAATGTATACCATGACACATAGTGTGAAAACATAGGATGATGCCATTGTGGCTCAAACTGCAGCATAGAATCTGCACACCAAGATAGGCTGCCATCCTGCAGTCCACATTCCAGGTAGCATGTCCCATCCTATCACAGACTTTCCAAAATACAGCACACCATTCTGTCCTTTTCTTGTGCCTATCAGAACTGCATCTACTCCTGGAACAAGTATGCTTTTATCTCACATTTTCCTTTCAAGAGGCTAACATAGTAATGAAAAGCCATCTTCAACTGTAACTTATAGTTGAATTTATAGTTACAAATTAAAAGTAGAAAGCAAAGTGAAAGTTGAATGTAAATTGCATTTGGTTGACACCATTTACACAGTCAATTCTCAAGCAGTTCTTTCCATAAGAATCACAGTCAGTTGGATTTATACCATATGAACATACCTGCTGTTGTTGAATTAGCTACAGGTGTTCTGTGGTCCTTATTTACTCTAGCTGAAAGAAAATAAGAACAATCAAAGTGAAAACAAAATACTTATTTTCGATCTAATGGAGGTTTAACCACACTGGTGGGAAAGGTGCACTTAGCTTAGTGTGATCACTGGTTCTCAAAAAACTCAATTTTCTCAAAGACTAACATATATTCTTCTGTGCTCCCAGCTTGTCCATTTCCCTTCCAATTTTCTTTCCTTGTTCCTGAGTCAGAACTCCATTGATACACTAACATCGCTGGAAAATATTTGTTCAAATGATTTTCCATAGTACATATTCACCCAGAATTTGAATGGATAGGGCAATAGGGAACAAGAATGGGATCGCCTTTGCAGTGCTTTCTGAGGGAGAAAAAAGCCTGTTTTTCAGAGAGGTTCTATTCCTAAAAAGTCACTTGTCCAGTCATATAGGACAGCTTGGGTTTTAAAACAAAAACCTGCTGCTACTACTTTAGCTTCTGAATTAACTAGTCATTTGACACATGCAGATTTGTAACATAACCATAATAATCATATACATCATGACATGCATATATATACTTATGCATGTATACACACCAACAATAAATATTACTCAAGCAACGTAGGAAACTTCTGCCCCTCACTGAAATCCCTAGTGGGAATCTTCTGAGAAGTCAAGGATTTTGCTGTCCTTTCTTCCACTTTCATGCTCTGCTCCTATTCCTATCATGATCTTAGGACAAGTATATTCTTATATATGCAGGGTTATCTGCAGGCCTTCTGCAGCCTGCTAGTATCACCTATAGGCCTGTTAAGCTTACAAGCACTTCACCCAGGACACATTTCCATAGCACCAAGGCAGGAGATGAGTTTGGGACCAAAACACTGACTATCCGTATTTAGTTCTATCTTGTATATATTTTATGGAACTTGAACATGAACATACTCAGTGTAGAGTTTGCTTATAGATGCTTTTGTTTAATTTCCAGCCAGAAATCAGGGCTGTTTCTGATTTTCACTGTTGAACAGAGAAATGGCAGATAGGAAAACCAACAGTTCTGCTATGCCACCTCATAAAGTGAACCTCTCTTATGGTGGAAACTTTAGAGATATCACTTGAAAAGACAGTGCAACTACTTTTGCATCAGTTACAGCTTAGTTTCATGCCTGCTATGCACATTTACTTTTCCTACAAAATTCAAGAATTTCAAGAGGAGCATTTAGTCAACTATCTTGTTCAGGTTTTTGCAGCAATTCTTGTAATAATTTACAGAGTGATGCTAGTAAGATATTATAATACTAAAGTACTGTATCAGCTTCAATGCCTCTTGTACATTTTCTCTGCAGACAAACAAAAATTCAAAAAGCTATTTGGGAAGAAAGTAGCAGCAGTGCATCATCTAAAAAAAAAAGCATTCATGAATGTGTTATACAGAGGAAGAGTTCTTGCCAAAACCATAATATTCAGCAAAACCACTTTCATTTTGACACCTTCAAATGAATCCTGTGGATGATATGAGACATGCCTATCTTTCTCAGATCTGTTAAAATGAAGAGTGAAAAATAGCCCCAAATATAAAATCCTTAAACACACCTACCTTCCCTCCAAGGAAATAAAACAACAACAAAAAGCCCCAAACAGGCAAACTAACAAAGGTTGGTTTTTGTTTGCTTGCCTTTTTGGGGTTTCTTACCAAAGAATGAAAAATAAATTTGACAGTATTAATTTCAAGTTAAGTAACATGTTTCAAACCCTTTTTCTTTAATTTGAGGGTAAATCATATTCTTTTCATGCTCAGATACCCTAAAAATTATTTCTCGAGGTTTTTTGTTTGGTTAGCTAGCAAGTGAAACCAAATTACCACCAAAGCTTTAGCTCTTCAGCACACTCTGATACTGAAAATGTCTAGTTCAAGTCAGCGAAGTGAACTAAAAAAGCTCAATACTTAACAAGGAAATGAATCAAGTGGTATGAAGCCACAGTAAGAATATTCCCTGTAATGAAAAAGATCAGATTCAAAACCTTGAACATGCCATTTCACGTGTAGTTCACCATTTTTACGGCATTTTAATGAAAATGAAGATATACACAGAATTCAGAACAGCTAGATCACTTTAAAAAAAGTACACTCACAATTCACTGAAATTTTTCAGAGAATGCAGGAAAAATGGACAAACAAAACCAAACAAAAAAACAGACACACACAAAAAAACTACTCTACTGCCCTATCTGCTCCATCAAAAGGAGTGTGACCAACAGGTCGAAGGAGGTGATTCTCCTCCCTTTACTCTGTTCTCGTGAGACCCCACCTGCAGTGCTGCATGCAGTTGTGGGGTCCCTAACACAAGAGGGATGTGGACCTGCTTGAGTGAGGTCAGAGGAGGCCATGAAGATGATCAGAGGGCTGGGGCACCTCTCCTATGAAGACAGGCTGAGAGAGTTGGGCTTGTTCAGCCTGGAGAAGGAAAGGCTTTGGGGAGACCTTTGAGGAGCCTTCCAGTACCTAAAGGAGGCCTAAAGAAATCTGGAGAGGGCATGTAGTGGAAGGGAGATTTAGATTAGACATTAGGAAAACATTCTTCACTATGAGGGCAGTAAGACATCGGCACAGGGTGCAAAGAGAAGTTGAGGATGCCTCATTCCTGGCAGTATTCAGGGACAGGTTGGATGGAGCTTGGAGCAACCTGGTCTAGTGGAAGGTGTCCCTGCCTATGTCAGGAGGGCTGGAACTAGATGATGTGTAAGATCCCTTCCAACCCAAACCATTCTATGATTATATGACACTTCAATATCCAGCATGTGCATAAGCTGTGCTTTGCTGTTTGAATAGACTAGACACTAATCTTATTACCCTACATCATTATCCATAATAAAAATTAATAGAGATGCATGTAAGTGGTTTGTGAGGAGGTGACAACCTGGTCCACTCTGCTAATTTGACAGTATTTAACAAAGTAAAATAAAAAATAAACAACGAAGTAAGATAAAGAAATAAACAATGTGGTAAAAAAAAGTCTAGTGGTTTCAGGATGAAGATCTAAGGAAGACTTTTATTATCTCATCCCACCTTTGCAAGGATGAATTAACAGAACAGATTGATAATAGCTGAGATACACTAAACAAATAATTTGAATACCTTTTCTTATGCAGAGCATAAACAGAGGCACTGATCCAGAGAAGGCAGTCACAATGACAAATGCCCCAACAAACCGTCTGCTCTCAGGCCACAGAACAGCATCAGCTGAATCTTCGAGAAAAAGAAGTGGGGGAAGATATTACATACTTCCATAAACTTCTTCCTTTCCTGTTATTTTCACCATATTATTTTTACTGTAAGCGGTTTGGACATGATAACAGCATTTTAGATTGTGTCTAAGGTGAGATGTGATTGTACACTTGATCATATTTCATCCCAATCAAGATAAAAACAGTTAGAACATATTAATATTAACCTTTGTTTCCTGCATTCGATGTGATAGTGCCTTTGATTCCCATTAAGAATCCTGTATGTCACCGAGGTACAATATGCTATATCCAGCTTAGTTTCCTGTCAGTACTGCAGGAGGGAGCTGACTGAGAAAGAGAACAGAGAGTCTCTTTCATGTGGTGAAGCTCTGAAAGCAAAGGGTAAGTGGTCTCCTTGAATCCCAGAGGCATTTCTTGTTAAAACCAAACTTGCCTGCTCACCACTTTTTGAAAGGGTGACTTGGCTTTCCCACTCTCAGCTGCCAGTTTCCACCCCTCGCCAGTTCTAGGAAGTGTGCCAGCAGAGGCATCTTTAAAACTGCATGTGAACAGGACCAGGGAAATGAACTGACCAAGTTACAGTTTGATAAAAAGAAATACTGTTTGTCAGTGGGATCAGGCTCCCAGTCTGGTTGAAAGCTTGTGCAAACATATCAGGGTAGAGTGAAGAAATTAGAAGAGTAACGAAAAGCAAAAGCAGTAGGGGTGGTGCCCAGTTAAAAAGTCTAGTGAGAAATTCTATTGTTCATCTCCATTCATGCATCTTCCTTCAATCCAGACTTTATGAGGAAAAAAAGAAAAAAAGTCTATGTAAAATTTGTGAAATGTAAATATGTTCAAAACAAAGGTTGTGGTGGCAGGAATATTGTTCAAATTAATTTGACTTATAAGCAAAACAAAACATTCTTGGAAGGGGTGTTTAATTTATATGGGAGGGTTGCAAGGCTCTAAGCTATATGCTTTTCAAATAATAGACCTTTTTTAACACTCAGACGCAATTTTCACATAACTGTAGATCATGCAAAATTCTTATCCCTGAACTCTTTCCACACATGCATGATTAACATGTTAATATAGTTTAAGCGTACACTGGTAGCAAAACTTAATAATGTGGGTATTTCTTTTTAGCCTTTTGAAAATTAAATAGGACAGAGAAACTAATCATGACTGATTTAACTGGGACAAAATAATATGAAGAGCGTTGCCACAAATGAAATCTAGAAATGTTACCTGTTATGTGTAAAATAGCAGATGTATTTTCTTGCAGCTCTTTATTCCAGAATATACAGTAAAATGTCTCATCAATTCTATTTTTGATGGTAAGGGTGCTTGTCACGTAATACAGCTGGTCACTTCCAGTTTCATAACTCGTGTTTGCCTTATCAGTCAAATCTTCATATGCTCTGTTTTGCCATATCACTTCAGCTTGTGGGTGTCCTTCTGACTGACATGTCAACTTCCATTCATTGTCACCTGTTCTCACCACTCTTTGGGTTATAGTCCTATAGGGAGCTAAACAAATGGAAGACAATGATTACTAGTAGGAAGCTAGAAGAACAGCATGTATTAGCAAGACACCTTTTCACCTCTTCTTTATCATCAGCCCCCGGGTCAAGTTTCTGTACATCAGCTTGGATTTTGTAAATAATACTCAACAGGAAAAGTAAATACCACTACTATGTGTCTCCATAGTAACTGGAGGTACAGGATGTATTACGATTTTAACGCTGTTTAGAAAATTGTATCAGCTTTCTGGTCTTTGTCCTGTCTGAATGGTTTTGCAACACCATTCCTTATTATGGAAAACAACACCATTCCTCATTATGGAAAACAAAGGACAGAACATGGATTCAACCTAAACAGAAACACAAGTTATACAGAATATGAATTCAGCCTAGATAAAACTACAAAGTTATACAGCTGCACAAGGGCTATGAGGTGGCTTCTGTCTCTGACGAAGTTTCTTTAAATGGTAACCCAGGCTTGTCTTACTTCAGGGATTCTTCTGAAATATTTTAACAGTATCTGTAGCATTGAACCTCCTGCAATAGGACACTCACCCTTTACTTTCAGATTGATTGTCTTGTAGTCAGCTCCCCCATAGCCAATAATGCACTGGTAAAACCCTGCATCTCTGAGTTTCACATCAGTGATCTGAAGGAGAGACTGTCCCAGTTTCAGATTCTCTTTCAACAATTTTATTCTTCCCTTAAAGTCACTGTGCTGACTTCTGAAGTCTTCTTCTCCTTTGAGAAGTACATAAACCTGCTTCTTCAACTCATCTTTTTTTTCCCAGCTGACACTTAAATCTCTAAATTTTAATTTCCCATTCACTGGAAATGTGCATTCCATGGTCACATTGTTCCCGTGTTCCACAATGTAGAGTGACTGGGGAGCTTCAACTGTGAATAAAGCTGAAAAACAAGATTTGGAAGAAAACGTAATTTTCCAATTATAGGCCTAATTTTCAAAGTCACACATAGGACACTTTAAGGACCAAAAGTACCTGCCCTGTTCAGAAAAGTTAAACATTTTTGCATGCACTTGCCCACGACTGTGACAAAATAGGCTATTTATACCTGCAGACACCTGCTTTGCACACAAAGCACTGAGATGCTGTACTAAAAGTGGGTGACTGTGTCTGCATAGCCCCTCAGCTGTTGTTTTCAGGATACTGTAACAGCCAGTTGCTAGTGCCTCAGATGGGAATGTTCTAGTCATATAAATGTCAACTGTTTTTACACACAATATTAAAGAACATGTGACAATTCTCAGGTTTGACAGTGCCAATAAAACCTTTGTGTAATCCAAATTGTACCTTGCCAGAAACAGTGTCTATGCTGAAGCACCAAAAGGGATTTCAACCTGGCCCTGTATCAAAGCACACGTATTAAGCACACATGCTTAGTTTGAGGTAAAAGCATGCTAAGACCTTTTTATTTTAAACATTAAGAAAAAAAAAATTTCTGGTACTTGAAGGAAAACTAAGGAATAATATTTTTGTGCTTATACATGGAAAGGAAACATACTTAGAGACTTCTACTGCTTCTTATGAGTCAGCTTCTTACCATTTAGGAAATGCCAGTAGAATAAAAATATATATACAAGCAAAAGCTTTTCCATGATGTAGGTAGAACCTAAAATGATAAAATAATAGACAAATATAAATATCTGCTCATTTTGTGACTTGCGCTGCAAAATACACTTTTCAGTCATTCCACACAAGCAACTGGAGAGAAGGCACTGAATTCCAGCTGAAAACATGACAAAATTGCACCTTTAACTACAGTAGATGAGGAGGCAGAAAGCTTTCTGGGTGGGTACATGCAGGAAGAACAACTAATTTTAGGTGCTTTAAACATTTGTCCTTGGTTGTGGCAAAATACATGATTTATCACTACCTGTCAGTAAATAAGCACTCACAAATACCCAATTATTCCCCTAAACTAGCAGGGAGTATTGCTCCTGCTAGGAGGAGAATGGAGGAGTTTTCTGTATGCATTCAATGGAAGAAATAGAACTGCATACTTCCCCAGATGTTTGCCTCATTTTAACATCCTGTCAATACATTTCGTAACTCTTGGTCTCAGTACTTATCACAGGGCTCATGAAGTCATGCAATGTGAAAAGAATTCATGTGTTAATGAATTACTTAATGAGTATTTACACAATTAGTGACAAAGTCAGCCTAGAAACAAAATCTGTTTTCTTGAATTCCTGCTGCTTTGCCTCTGAACATGTAAATTATTTCAATTTTCTGTCAGATTTTTTTCCCCTCTTTACTGACACATTATTTTATACTCCTACACAACACTTTAACATTGTAAAACACTGACTAATGTCAGTTCATACAGTTAGCCTTCACATGCCCACTGTTCTTGCTAAGTGTGTATTTAAAGTCAGAGCAATACTAGTATCAAACACTGACATCATTTTTCAAATTACTGTCAAGAAAAATTAAAACTCACTGTAATGGAAGTCTTCCATGACAAGCACCTGTAGAACTTTATCTACATGAAGCCCTCATTTTGGGTACCCAAACAACCACAACAGTAAGGAAACATTGCCTTCAACTGTTTTCTAGTCATAGTTTCAACACTGCATATGAAATTAGGCAACTGTAATAACAGTCATACTTTCTAACTGATGAAATTCTATCTGGACTGTGACTCTTACCATTTTTTGTAAACCATTTTGTCTTTCTTTCTCTGGTTGTCAACTTCAAGATGATAATAAAATAACAATATGAGCCTGAATCATAAGACACATGTACCTTTATATTGTTGTGGCTTAAGGGAATTGGACTCCACATAAGAATTTGATTCAAGCTACTTTTATCCTCAGATTGCTGCTGCCTGATCCCAACAGCAGTTTGCAGAAGGCAATACAAAGAGCTAAGAAAGGGTGTAAATCTAATACAGTATTTATGCAGGCATGAGCAATTAAAAAAGGATGTTCTGCTAATAGGGACAGAAAAATGCAAATAAGATCCTCAGGGTGAAAGATCTGTTTCATTGATAAATAAATCACAGGCTTCTTAATGTGGTTAGGTATCCAATTCACTCCTTAGTCACAAGTGATGTTTTTAAAACCACTAGCAAGCTGCTGCCTTATCCTGTGGGTACCTGAGAGTTTCTGAAGATATGTACACATAAGAGTGCCTCCATTATGATTCCAGTCTGAGTAACAAGCAGTCCACAGCACCAACCCAGCACCAGAGTAAAACTTCTCAAACAAAGCAGAGGCTTACTTATCTCAGAAATGTGCTCTCATCATGCTTACTGTACAGGCAAGCCTGCAGAAGAGCAAGCCGCTGAGAATAATGGGTGTGGGTACATACCTCCCTGTGCTCCCCATGAAAGAAATACCAGAGTTGTAGTATGCTCAGGCCCAAAATACTAATTTTTTTGAAGTAGAGGCTGTACCTGAGTCACTGCTCAGAGCAAACAGCATGTGCACTACAATCACGGGAAAATACCCACACCCATGCATGCAACCCCTACACCTTTTTGTCAGGAAATCTGAATGTCAGTACAAACTCCAAGACAGGTTCTGGTTAACTCCTGGAAGACACATGATAACAAGTAAGCTTTTACAATTCCAAGACCCATGCTTGTATCCCGCAATTGCTTAACTTCCATTTGTGTGCTTTCTTCCACTGTAGAGGAAAACACTCCTTACTACACACAAAAGAAGCACAGCTATTACTTACAAAATTTTTCAAGACTGAGAAAGTCTGCTGCTGTACTCAATTTTTCACTTTCAGGGAGAAAAATAGTAGGTCCAGGTCAAATCTATATGCGCATGAAGAAACCTGCTGCAATAATCATTACAGACCCTTCTGTTTCACCCTGAGCAGAATTCCCTGGCTGGATTGGTTGACACAGATCAAATCGTAGATGCCAGCCAAAGACCTTTTCCAAAGCTGCAATCTTCTCATCATTTTCATACAGAACCTACCTCAGCTTCCTTTCTGTTCTGCCAGCTTCTGACATCTATGGCAAACGCAGTTCTATAAAAGCAAAAAGATATTCACTGGGAAAAAATGTTTTTCAGTATTACTGCTATATGTTTACCTCACAAGAAATTGAAGGCAGGAAAAACAGAACTATTTGCCCCAAAACTTCTTGTGACAGAGCTTAAATGTTGATATAACTCCACCTACTTCTTTAGGACACTTCCCCATTACTGGAAAATTCCCCACTACGGAAAATTCTTTACTGCTAACAGTGGTTTGCTTTAACCAGAGACAGAAATGCTGGGAAAATCAGTACATAAAATGTCACAGGCATTTTAAGAAACATGGCATCTGATCAAAGATATATGTGAGCAACAGTCCTTGGAACACCAGTAGCAAGAAGTCACGCGTCTGCACAAACACCAGGTCCCTACAGTATTAATCTCAGCTAGTGACAAACAGCTGCTAAGAATGACTAAAAATATCTACACAATTGACTCACGTCTGCAAAGGCCATAAGTAGGAATAATGAGAAGAGTATTACCCACCCTTCTACAGTAAGAATGATATTATCTTCCCAAGATTTTAGCACAGTGAAAGCCCCTTGCCCTGCTGCTGCATAGTGCAAGAGGAGTTCTTAAGCCTATGCATTAGCTTAGCAAAAAATAAAAAGCACTGTCTTTTTCTTGATTCTAGAAGCCATTTCAGAATATCGAAAAAAAAACCCCAAATATTAGAAGCCAAAGGATATACTTACATTAACTTGAGGACCATAGCGGCACAACCTAGTCAACAGCACAAAATACAACTTTAAACGCATGTTTCAGTGTAAGTTCACCTACTTACATTGTCTTCACATATCTCAAAAAAGGGTTGACATTCTCGGAAGAGTTGAAATACTGTGAAATGACCACTTAAGTTTTCAGGAAGTATTTTCTTCTTTGCACTTGGCAGCCCACTCACAGTACCTGTCATGGAAGCAAAACCATATAATGCACAAAATTGGTAAGAGTTAACCTTTTTGCTCAGTATGTGGGAGTAACATGGAGACAGTGGTGTATGAAGTAGCTGAGTGTAGCATTTAGGTTCTAATAATCTGAAACTACCTTAGCAGGTTGAGGGGGTGGATTTCTGCAATAGGTGACACTGATGAAATGTTAATTTCCACTGATTTCTTCTGCGGTTAAAAACAGGTTTAGTGATATTTTCCTCAGAAAAAAAAAGAACAACGAAAGGAAACTGAAATAAATTTATAAAACAGCGACTGTGAGACCAGAAAAGCCACTGATGTAGTTAGCTTTCGATGCCGTGAATTAAGTTTCCTCTTTTTAATAGCTTGCCTGAGGTCACAGGGTTACTCTTTGTATGTACGCATTCAGTAGAAAATAAAAGACCAGGACAGATTATTGGTTTGATTGGTTTTCTTCTGTTCTTGGGAGGCTTTTTTAATGCGTACACACGCGTCTGTGCACACGTTTTGCTTGTTTTACCTCTCTTCTGCAACAGATTTCCCAGCCGAAAACGTCGGTTCCGCCTGTCACCGGCTGCTCTTAAGCAAAATGTTTGAAGCAGCGCTCAGGGAGCAGGCTCCCGAAGGGGCTTCGGCCACTGCCTGCTCCGCGGACCGTAACGGCCGAAGGAGCTGCGTGTGGAACCGGGACAGGCTCCTGACGCCGGCAGCACCTCGCCAGGTGAGCCCCGGGGCCGCTCACCTCCCAGTCCCCGGGGGGGAAGCACTCGCTTCAGCAGACGGGGATGCGTGGAGTGGTGGGCAGAGACCCTCCGGGCCGTCCCCCAGCCAGGCTTCCCCCTACCTGGCGGACTCCCGGGGCGCTGCGAACCGCGGCTTTCTTGCTGCAGCTCCCGGAGGCTGCCGATGGGACCCTGTGGAGCTACGGCCTCAGCTCGCTCCACCGCCCCCGTTGACCCAGTGCAGTGGACGCCGAGCCGGGCTTTCCGCCACCGCCTCCTCTGCGGGTTTGTCGGCCCCCGCGGCCCCGGGAACTGCCGCAGCGCCGGGAACTGCCGCGGCGCCCTGCTCCCGGCCTCGCGTTCACCGGCGGTGCAGCCCAGCGGGGCAGGGAGTTCTCCCAGCACTCGACTCCCGAGAGACGCTGGCTTTCGGGAAACAAAACCGAAGCCTAATGACTGCTTTCCTTCTCAGGAATTTTTGTTTCACTTTTCTTTTTTAAAGCAAGTTTGTGTCATGTGTGAAAACATCTGCTACTTTTGGCTGGCACGATGAGAACTACTTAAGTGGAGGAAGACGTGCGTCAAAAGGCTGAAAATCTGAGATGCTTAGGGGAGAAGCCAAAGGTTGCAAAGGGAAAGAGACAGATCTAAGTGATTTTGGGAGGAACAAGTTTGAAACAATAGAGGGGCTAGTGGATAAAAAGGACCAGTTGCAAATAGTTGCTGGTTGATGCCCTTGGCCATGGCCTGTGCCCAGTTAGTGCCATCTATCCTCTCTTCTTGTTAAATTGCTTTCTGACTGTTTTCATGGGTGAGTGACTCTTTTTTTTTATTTTATTTTTTTGCTGGGGAGGTATACTGGCATCTGCCAGCAGATGGGTTAAGCCATGGGTCACAGGACCCATGTGCCCATGGTGCAGCAACTAGACACTGAAGTGAGTGGACTTCAGTGCCAGCAACTGGTGCAAAACCTCAGCTGTAGAAGCCCCTGTGTCTGTGGTGGCAGCAGCTCGAGTGGGAGCATGGGCTGAGGGACCCAGTGCCTGATGCTGGCAGCTGTGGTTGCCTGGGTGACACCAAGCACCAGCCCCTGGCATGTGGGACATGGGGATCAAATACCTTTATTCTCAAAGTCTGGATCAAGAGGATATCTGAGTGTGAGCAGACATCCAGCTGGATGAGCTGGTACATATGTGTGGTGGCCTGGGATATACGGCTGGTACATATGGTGATCATGGTCTCTGAAGGCAAGATCACAGGAGGAGATGAGACCCTATTGTGCAGACCAAGGGAGTCACAGACAGCTGCTGGAGAGATCATGGGGCCTGGGGACTCTCTGGGGGAGAGACCCCTTGGAGCTGTGGGTGTGCATATTCTCTAAGGCAGAGACCATGGTACCTGGGGAGCACGAGAGTTTTGGTGGAGGAGGGGATATTTATGCACACAAGGCAGGTGTGAGTACAGCAACTGGAGTGGGGCTGCAGATCTCATGGGCTCATGTGTCTGCAAGCTAGGGTAGGAGGCTGAGATCCAGGTGCAGCTACTGAGCAGTCTGAATGGCTGAGCACAGCAGCAGAAGGAATCCACCACGTACAAAAGTAAATACATTGTCACCAGGAGACTTCTGTCCTGCTCAGCCAGAGGAACAGGATGAAGCTGTTAATGCTGTTTGGGCAAGTACTCCGTGTGTCTGTCTGTGTCATCTGTTTGGTTGGTCTTATACATATATATATATGTATGTATACAATGTGATGTGTACACGAGTTCTCTGTGTGTGCCTAAAAGGAATACATGCTCAGCTTATGCTTGTTGGATCTGTGGGCAAGCGGCTGTGGCAGCCTCACCTCTCGTAGGCTGTCAAACCTGCCTGATGCCCCTGAAATACAAAACTGTTCCATTCAGTCGGAATTACAGCACCAACTACTGTTCCCATTCTCCGAGCACTGGGTACCTTTCAAAACAAAAGATAGAGCTAAAGTTGGAATGCAATAGCTGGAATGCTTTACTGTGTTCTGCTATACGATCTGAACATCAATTTATGCACTTTCCTGCAAATTTACTACTGAATTTACACATGCAAAACTGCTAGTTATAGTTGAAAATTATGTATTATTTTCTGTGCAGAAATTCATCTTCTCACCTTTGTTCCTGTTGTTGGCCTGCTGACTTCATGGTTGATGCCTACATCAACCTTAATACACATCCTGCTCTGTTACTGGTATAGAGATTTAGTTGCACTTTATTGCTGAGTCTGACATTAGAGGCAAGTCTGAGTGTATGCAATGCGTGACTTACTGACGCTAGTTCCATTTTCCATATGGAAATGGAATATGGAAACATTTTCCATATTGGAAACTAAACACAGCTTGCACAAAGTACAACTGCATCCTTCCTGAGGCTCCTGGAGCACAGCAAAGCAGCTTTGGATACCCATATCTGACTTTGCTGCACATCTCCCCTGTTTTTAAAAAAGTACCTCACCAGAACTGTATAAACAGGCGTATTTACCTTCAGTATGCTGAAGGAGAAATTAAACTATGCTTAATGACATATACACTTAAAGTGCTGTTCATGGCCAAAGGGGAAACAGAGCTTATATATAAAACTAAGAATTTTTTGCTATCAATCATAACAAGCCTGCATGTGTCTACACCACATGACTGTGTTAATCATAAAATCATAAAATCATAGAATGGTTTAGGTTGGGAGGAACCTTAAAGATCATCCAGTTCCAAACCCTCTGCCACAGGCAGGGGACATCTTCCATAGACCAGGTTGCTCTGAGCGTCACGAAAAGGTAAGAGAAGTAAAAGAAAATAGAAGAGCCATAGAAAACCTATCACTTACTGAAACTGCTGCCAGAGACAAGTCAAATAACACCAGGCTGCAGGCAGGTCAAGAAAAGCTCAAATAGAGCAGGCTAAAAAACCTCACACCTTAGGCCTTGCAGTACAAACTCAGTACAAAGCTTGTGGCCTGCTGCTTTTAGACATAGCATTACAGAGCTGTATGGTAACAGTTCCCTGGGACTACAAGGATTAGTTTTGTAGTTACATTGTACTGTAGCATACCTACTATATGTAGTTTGTGAATTGGTCACATTTGGTACTTAATATGCACTGTTACATATGTGTAAAATCATTCTGTGGGTCTAAAGACTGCAGATCGAACAGCAGATCAGTGACTACAGTTAACCTGAAGCTGTCTTCATCACCAGAAAGGCTAAGAGGTGTAGCCAAGCAGTACCTACTAGACCATGCTTCAGTGCATATTTGATTCTCTGGAAGTCCTCCTGACATTTACAGGGACTGCTGTAGACCATAATCAGAGCCCACTACAATACCAGCAGCAGTGTCTGTGTGACCTGTGGTTATATCATACAGGAGGGGACAGCAACCTCTATGAACTCCATAACAATAATCCAAAAGCACTAGGGAACCTCTCTAAAGGTATCAAGTGTGATCAGATACTGAAGGGCTCTCTTAAAACTAAGAAAATCTGATAACATGAGAAGGATGGTACAAACAAAAAATTAAATGTTTAACATTGTCTATTCTTATTACAGTGAAGAAAATGCTTTCTAGTAAACGACAAATCAAATCCATCTAGAAAAGAAGAGATCATGGGAGTGGCTGTGAGGCAAGAATCCTTTCCAGGCAGAGAACCACAGTAAGCAAATATGAGCTGAGCAATCATTGCTCCTGGGAATTATTAAGCAGTGGCACATAACTTTAGTAACTTCCTTACTTTGAAGTCATAGGGTGAAACAAATCTCCTCTCCAGCTGCAGATTTCACCACCTAAATTAACAATGAAATTTGGATTTTGATTTTTAAAAAATCAGGAATTTGATAAGTAGAGATCAAAATTACCCATCCAGTTTTGTCCTTGCAGTTCAGAAAAGAGGCACACTGGTCATGGGAACTGGTGCCAGACATAAAGGTAACTAGTACTGTTAATTCAGCTCATATGTTCAAAAGCTTTAAATTATTTAGTAACACACATGCCATTTATAAATGGTAAATTTACTTATTCAGCTAGGTAGTATACACAAAAATAAAGCTATAAAACAGTCACAAAAACAGACAAAACAGTCACAAACCAGTTTCAGAATTCTCTTTCCAGTAAGAACAAACCACTATTAAAGCATTCCCAGAATGAAGAGGAAGCTTCTAGTTTATGATAAATGCTTTAATTATCTGAGAGGATTAGATAACATCGGGACTTCCCTTATTGCAAACAAAAGATGCTGTGTCAAAGCTGAAGGTTTGTGTTTGCTCTGTGCATGTGCTTGGGTTTTCAAAGCACACTAATACTTGCACACTTCCTTTTTTCAAAAGTCAAGTAGTAAGAGGAAAACAGAAACCAAAAGTCTTCAAGGTCAAATCAACCAAAAATGACTTCTTGTCATTAATGTAAGACAGTAGAAATATGATTTTTGCTGAACAGTCGCTGTGAAAATGAAATTAAGCAATGGTCACAAATCAGATAATTATCATGGGGTTGAGAAAGTCTTACAGTCATTCATGTTTACTCAGTACACTCTTTCAATTGTCCTCCCTATCCCATCCAGGGTGGGGAGAAAGGGTAAGCAACAGCTGTGTGGTGCTGAGTTGCTAGCTGGGCTTAAACCACAGCATGTACTCAGGTAAATATCCTATAATGAAACAGGGAAATTGGTCTAATAGAGATTGAGAACTTACAGCATTGATTTTTATCTCTTTCAATCTACTAAACTATTTTGATCCAGCAGCTTTAATATTATAAGGTATTAAAAAAGTGTTTTCTGATCCATTTGGGAAAATATGGATAGATTTTAGAATTTAATTTTGCAGATAATCTTTCCAGTTCAATGGAATCAATCAGGCAGACTGATACAGATATAATCTGCTTTCCAAATATTAATTCCACAGGGTATCTCTAACATGATTTGCGTCCTTCTTAATCTGAATTACAAAACTTAAGTGGATAATGAATTGGTTTATACCCAAATTTTACCAAATTATGGTAAAATTCAAACTGATTCATCCAAATGCACTAAATAAAAAGATAAGGGGATGCATGCTTGTTTTCTTTCAAACATTCCTTCTGTTTGTTTTTCTACACTCCTTTTTCTTTCTTGTCTTGTAAAAATTACAGATGAAGGGCAGCAATGGGAGCGTGGGAACTGGAAAAGGACAGGCAATGTCCCACAGTGTGGTGATACGAATATTCACAGTCAGTGAAATCAGACTGTTCAGCTCATGCCTGGAGCCACGAGCAGGTATCAGCAAAGAGAGGCAATAGCTGCAGCCGCTGTTGCCGATGGGCTCCTTCTCAGCGTCTGCAACTGGTGTAGCAACTGGTGTAGCTCAAACCTGCTTCCCCTCCACATGCATAAACCACAGCGGCTCCTTACACCCTGAGCAAAACTAGCCTCCATTCTATCTGCTACATCTTAAACCCTTAATCCTTCCTACATAAACTAGTCCAATTTCCTTAGCAATCAGCCATTTCCAACCTCCCTGTTCTTTATGCTTATATTATTGAAATCTGTTGCCCCATCATGTTAGCCCCTCCACAGAAACCAGACCTGTGCAATACAGAGGTCTACTGCACCCTGCAATAACTTTCTGCTCAAGGAAAGAAGAAATTTGGACAGACCAAAATAATTTGCTTGGCTGCAAGGGGCTCGGTGGGAGGGGTGAACGACATCTTTGGTAACCGGCTTCAAAGGAAAATTACATTCTTTCAAATTTACCGGTGAGAGACCGGTATCAATCACTATTTTCTCCGACGAAACATGACGACAGGCGTGTCTATCAGTGACTGCCGGTGCAGCACTGCCATCTTACGGGGAGATGGAGTATGGCAGGAAATTTCTCTCCGGGTTCTCTGCGACGCCGGTTGCCTCGGGCAAGACCTCAGGATGCTGCGAGCCGCCTTTGCGTTCATCGCAAAAACCACTGCCTCAGCGCACTTGGCAGACAAATTCTTCTACTCACGTGTGGACAGGCCTGTTACCTGCAGTATGTCATTTCATCTATCAGCTCTAATTTCTTCTGTCCTCCCCTGCCTTCTCACTCTCTGAATCTTTCTTGCAGTATTTTCTCTTCCTCCTTCACTTTTATTACTTTTTTTTTTTTTCCAGATCCTTCCCACAATTATGTGATTCTGCATTTTTCATAACATTTTTATACAACCACCCATCAGTTGTGTATCTAACATACTCCCATGTATTTATCCTTCCACAAAACCTTAATACTGTCTTGGACTGCAAGCAATTAGAATTAAGTACACATAGTCCAATGCATCCTTCAGTTGTTTACACAGGACTGTCATTTTGTGTCAGCTCCCCTGTTTCCCCCTCCCTTGATTGTTGCTGTCAGCCACTATATCTTTATGACAGTGTTTTGACCCTACGTAAAACCTTATGCACAACTTCCTGAGAAGTTTGATAAAACTGGGCTTTTCAATGTCCTTTGCCTATGGTTGACAGCTAGGTATTCTAGACAAACCAAAATTTACATAAGGATTTTAATTCGAGTGAGCAATATATATACCTTCAGAAGAACTGAAGGGCAAAACCTGCTCTTTCACAGGTGCATACGGAATCTTGAGCCAGATGTCTTCATCCTCGCAAGTGCTTACATCTATAAGCAGTTAAATCAACACTTACTTTATACTATAAATTGACAATACAAGTTTGACATGGAACATTCTGTCAAACCTCTGGAGCTGAAAATGCAACATATATCAATACATCAGTACAAATACATCATGTGTTTGAAGTCTGTATCTCCTTACAAACCAAATTTTACATTGCAAATAAAAGATAGATTAGGGACAATGTAGGCCCCCTCCGGAAGTTATCAGGAGAGCTGGCTACGCTGGATTTGGAGAAGGCTGAGGTTCCCAATGAATTCTTTGCCTCAGTCTTCACTGGCAAATGCTCTGACCACACCACCCAAGTCCTGGAAGGCAGACATAGGGACTGTGAGAATGAAGACCCTGGGCCCACTCTTAGAGAGGATCAGGTCTGAGATCATCTTAGGAACCTGAACATGCACAAGTCCATGGGACCTGATGAAATCCACCCGCAGGTCCTGAAGGAGCTGGTGAA
>WYDI02033980.1:0-25973 GCA_009867235.2 Psittacus erithacus | reverse complement strand
TACTGTGAGGGTGGTGAGGCACTGGAATGGGTTGCCCAAGGAAGTTGTGAATGCTCCGTCCCTGGCAGTGTTCAAGGTTGGACAGAGCCTTGGGTGACATGGTTTAGTGGGAGATGTCCCTGGCCATGGCAGGGGGGTTGGAACTGGGTGCGCTTAAGGTCCTTTCCAACCCTAACTATTCTATGATTCTATGAATGGATGGAATAGGCTAGATCAGTAGTAAAGCATGAGACCTGTATGGCAAGATGACTATATTCTGGAATCAAGGAAGATGATCAGTGTGTTGACATAAAGTGAGAGAATGAAATGTCTTCAAGAATTGCATCTTGAGTTTTCTCAAAATGCCACGTCACTTTTAGGTGTTTTTACTACACAGTTTGTAGTTAAAAGAAACAAAAAGCCAGATAGCAAACCACTCTCTAGAAATATCCGTTTGGTTGCTTAAAGCTGGGCTGCTTTTAAGATGCTGAACTCCACTACCTGTTTGTTTGCCTTTTTCCCACCCCCTCAGCTGTGGTAATATCTGGTCATTCCCTGCTCCATCTGCCACCTGCAGCTGTACCACCTGCACCCTTGAAACTCTTAACTATTCTATGATTCTATGCTATCATGTAACATGGCATCTGGAAGCCAAAATAGGAACTTGTGCTACTTTGAAAACTGTTTTTTTCCACCATCTACTGGTACCTTTCTGGAAAAAGAGAGTGCCTGTGCGCTTCCTTCATCAGTTGACTCCTGCCTTGCAGCTGTATTTAAGCTCTGAAGGCAAGTAGCTCTTGTACTGAGTTTCATGTTCCTCTTCTGGCAGGTGTAATTGTCATGGAGCTGTGACTGATCCAGGAAATGGATAAGCCCAGTGGATTACTGAGAGCTTTCCAACTGAGCAGATGTTATGTACTTCAACCAGTTAATAATTAATGGGAATGTTTAATTAATGATCTCAGTGGTTTACTGGAAAATGCCCATTTGGCTTTGTGTTTTTGGAGGTTTTATTTGCCATACGCTTTACAAATAGCAGTCTATTTGTAAATATCTGATCATTTATATCCTCATATACTTGTAAATATCTAATTCACTAAAGCACACTGCTAGTGCCTTTGAGTCTGTTTCAGATCTAGCTCTTCTTGCAGGTATCTTTCCCTGGGAGAACACGATCGAAAGCGTTTGGAGGATGATGAGGACCGCTTGTTGGCCACACTGCTGCATAATATGATTGCTTATATGCTTATGATTAAGGTGACTGCTTTCTCTGTAATAGATCACTGCTCAGATTTAAGCAGAATATTTTGTTGATGTTATCTTGAAACTGTACATCTTTGTCCATGGAGCTCAGAACAGTGAAGTAAAAAAGAATGTTATAAGCATCTCCTAATCTTAATGAGAAAATGGCTTTGGTACCTGGCGGTTCTTTGAGAGATCTTGTGTGGGTTTATGCAGTTCTGTGCCTGTGTTCTATGCCATGGGTATGCATGTACCTTGCCATTTAAAGTAGAAATACATTATTTCTACCAGTAACTTTAGAAGCCATACTTTTAAGAGTATGGGTTAGAAATTAAATAGAGAGCATCTTCTAATCTGATTTCCTCACAGCTGCAAATTCCAAACATGGGCAGGTTGTGAATTTGTGTATCAATAACTTAACATGAAATTTGTTTTGAGTAAGCAACCCTCTTTCTCATTCAGTGGGCTGCCTGTATGCACCTTAATGCTGCAGGTGGCTACTTACAATGTCTTTCTTTTAGTCTGAGTGATTTGTTAGATAGTCTAAACCCTCCCTCAAAGCCACTGGAAGATCCATCTTAAGTTCTTGCTGCATTTAGAGCCAGCTTAGGTGCATTGATTTTGCCTGTAGCAGATTTGATGCACTGTGCTGTCCAGCACAGCAGCTTTCAGTGCATCTTCAGAGATGCTCAAGAGTGAGGATGGGACGAAGAACTGGGCAAAAAAAGGGTTGTGGTGTGGTTTTGTTGTTGGTTGGAGGGATTTTTTGTTATTGTCATGGTCACTTATCCTGCCTGTCCCACACTATCAGTTTTGGGATAAAAGATGGTGGATCTAGAATTTGGAGCATGTTATTTGTATATAGGACTTTTTTAAGCAGTCAGCTTGAAAGCTGTAAGAGGCTTAAGACTGTACCAAGGTATCTTATCTTAGGGCAGCTTCTAGTAGAAACTGCAAAGTTGGAAGGCCTGCTACTACTAGAGAGATGAATTCTTCTGAGCTGGCAAGGGAAGCATAACCCTCCAAACCCAACACCTTGGTATATTATAATTTATTTTCTTGGCTTGAGGTAGCAAAGCCTAGTCGTTTTTTCCTAAAAATGCCATGTTTTCTTTCCACTGCAAAGAATTCTTGTCAAAGAAAGAAAGGAGTTTGAGTTCGTTTTGTACGCTCCATAGCATTAAGCCATAATCACAATAGGATTAAAAGGAGTTTCCGATCCAGCTTGCAGTCAGCACCCAAGCATAAGTTTACTGTCCTGAAGCCTTTAATATCCATGGCTGACATTCATAATAGCCTTTTGAAAGTGCACCTTGAGGCAGAAATGTGTTGCTCTGAGCTTCCCTGCAGCTCATCTTAGGAGGATCCTGCTGCTGTCTGGGGACTATTTGCAATTGTTTCTTAGAGCCCTGGCCTAGTGACTGGGAAAGAGATCATGAAAGACTGAGGATTGTCAAAGATATCATGCCTCTGTGTTAATATTTCTTGTGCTGAGGGCTGCATAGTTGACTAAATCAACTCTTTGCAGAGGAAGAGGTGGAGAAGCTAGCCTGGCAGGTACGACTCATTGTGTAAGTAGCAACAAGGAGAACTGAGGCTTTTGATGTCACTCTTTGGAAGTGTGGGCAGTGCAATTGCTGCTTTTGTGCAGGTCTAAAGCAGGAAATCTGTTGCACACAGTATCAGTTGCCCAGTAGCTGGGAAAATTAGTGTGTGCACAACTTCTGCTTGTACAGCTGGACTGAAGAGACTCGAGCATGACTGAGCTGCTGCACAGTTGTTTTGCTGCCTTAGCAATGGAAACCAAGATATGCTGATTTTGGTAGATAGGAGGTGACACCTGTGAGTAGAGAAGAGTCTGTAAGTGTCTTGATATTTGTCCTCTAGGTGAACAAGAATGATATTAGGAAAAAGGTGCGTCGTCTGATGGGGAAGTCACATATTGGGTTGGTGCACAGCCAGCAAATAAATGATATTCTAGACAAACTGGCCAATCTGGTAAGTAAAACAGTGACGTATCTGTGGGAGCTACAGTGGAGGAAAAAGATTATCTCAAAATCAATCTAAAAATGCTCTGCAACACTCATTTAAGCATATTACAAATAATTAAATGATTAAATGCTGCCTTCACATGAATACAATAAAGACTGTGATTGTATCCCCTCTTTAGAATATTATAATATTATGCAGTTATCAGTTGGAACTGCCATACAAGTGTGTATAAACATGACTGTGCCACAGCTTTCTGTTTTCTTATTACCACTTTTGAGGGTGAGAACCATTATTCTTACTATGACTGTAACAAGTGTTTAGTCTTCCATTTGTTTCCAGGTCATTATAAGACTTGTAGCTATCAGTTTCTATACAAAGCTGTTTCTACTATCTGCTGCCATGCAGAATAAACCTTGTATCCTATAATGCTCATTAAGAATTCAGGCTAACACTTAAGTTGATAAAACTAGCCAGCTTTTAATACAGCCATCACTAGGGTGGATGGAGGTTAAGCCCTTTGAAAGCTAATTTTTCAGGGCATTTTTACATTTGGAACTTAGTTTTATGCACAGAAAGGACACAACATTATCCTACAATTGTTTGTGAGAAAGCAGATCAGTTTACTGCGATGCTGCTGGATCCCAGACAGCTCAATACCCCATGCTGTGTATGGTACCAGTGTGAATGTTGTAAGCTGTGGTGACTGAGTCACGCTTGTTGAAACTAAACTTACTGGAGCATTTTGCTTAAGGCTTTGTCCAAAAGTGCCTCACGTTAGCTGTTAAAAATACTTGTTTTTTTCTTTAATTTGTTGAAAATGCCTTTAGTGTCACCTGATGGGCTTTTTTTCAGTAGATCAGGAGAAATTGGTTTCAAAGTTCATTAATGATTGCATATTATTTTCCTAGAATGGACGGGAACTCCCTGTGCGGCCCAGTGGCAGCCGCCACATCAAGAAGCAGACTTTTGTAGTACATGCTGGGACAGACACAACTGGAGACATATTTTTCATGGAGGTAGAGACAAGAATAATATTAATGCAAGTAGTAGCATTCAGTAAATACTATTAGAAATCTTATGTAGTATTTTGCGCTCCGAGGTATGTGATGATTGCATTGTGCTGAGAAGCAACATTGGAACTGTGTACGAACGTTGGTGGTATGAAAAGCTCATCAACATGACTTACTGTCCCAAAACAAAAGTGCTGTGCCTCTGGCGGAGGAATGGTCAGGAGACACAGCTGAACAAGTTCTACACAAAGAAGGTAGGCATCTTGTTTAATACACACAGTACTGAGGGAAACAGCATAGAACAAACAAATCCTGGGTGTGTTATATTCCATGTTTAATCAGAAAATAGCATTCTCTCTCCAGCACTGGTTACTGGAGTGCAGTGGCTGTTAAACAGCGCTGACATCTGAAGCTGGCATTAAGCCTTGTCTTTTACCTGAGGACAATAGTAGAGCAGGATGTAATTTAAGACATTACATATGTAGCTTTTACTTGGGTTTTTTGGTTGGAAGAAGGGAAGCATCATTAAGTACAGAGTAAATGCCTGCATTCTCCACTAATATGAAAGCCCTTTTCTTCTCTTTATTGTTAATTGCAAATATAAAGAAGTAGTTAAAACTTGCTAGGAAAACTGCAGTAACTCTTAGAACTCAGTAACTGCTCCACAATGATCAGCAAACAAAAGGTGGAGATTTGGAAATGCAAGTATTATGTTGAAAGGTTATTACCTTGAGGTATATAAAGGGATTAGAAGTCTGCTGCAGAAAATTCCTTTTACACAGACCAGGTCATTGTAACACAGGTCTGAATACAAAGGGAAGGAGGTCAAAAGCAGTGTGCTACAGAAGTTACTTGGAAAATTAATTGAATGTATCTCGGGTTTCAGATAGAAAATGTTCTTAAAGTTTACTCAGAGGTTATGGTCTAACTATTATTCGATAGTAGAGAGGCATGTTAGGGGAAGATGAATAGATCACTTTCATAAAGAAAGTGATGCGAATAACAAAAAGATAGATTATATGAGCATGACCAGTAACATTGATTGCTGGAAGCTGAAAGCGAGTATTTGTGATACTATTTTGAGGCTTTTTCTACAATAGGAACCAAGTAAACTTGGTTAGATTACTCATGGGTATGTACCAAGCCACGAACACTTCACTAGCTTTTGCTATGAAATTATATGAAAGACTTTCTCTGTCATCTTAAGAAATAAATATAAACACCATCTAGTAATTAGCTGTGGTTGAACTTTTACAGGCTTTTCATCATTATGCACCACAAGGGGCTTTTCTTTTTGTAGAACCTTTGAATCTTGCTGTTCTTTTTCCTCAGTAATTTGAAAAATAACATTGTATTATTCTTCTTTTATACATTAGTGCCGGGAATTATACTACTGTGTGAAAGATAGTATGGAGCGAGCAGCAGCAAGACAGCAAAGCATTAAACCAGGTACAAGGTTTTGCTTGTTGGAAACATTTATTGTTAAATCCACAGTCCAGAAATATTTCTTTTATTAGTACCCTCTTTGAACATAATCTCCTTTTACTTGGAAGTCTCAGGGTAGTTTTGTACATCTGGGTGTGCAGCATCCTGAGTGTTCAACTCTGAGCTAGCTGTGGAGCTTGCAAGAGCTGTCATTTTCTTCCTGCTACTATTTATTCAGTTTAATTTGAGGATGAAGAGGAAAGACTGGACTTTCACTGAGGGTAGAGGAGGAAGAAGTGTCTTTGAAAGCCATATGAAGAGTTGGACAGTAATGCAGTATTAAAAATGTGTTTGAAAGCCATTCTCCAGTGGTTCTGCACAAAAGATAATTTTCTAAAAGTAATTATAAGAAAGCATTTTCTAACTGAACTGAATGATGCTAAAGGAAGTAGGTGAAAGTGCCTAGATTGTCATCTATTAATGTCCTCTGCTAAATTGTCATTGTTGTAACCATATTGACTTTTTCATTACCGCAAGAATTAAACAATGCTATACAAAATCACCAAGCTCACATGTACTTAAGACTGTGCTGTCTGTGGTATTGTGTGATTGCAGTGTCTTACCATGCAGAAATGAAATAAGGCCTTTAAAATGAACAAACAAAACCCCAATATGAACTGAATAAATACAGATTGAGCTGACATCCATGTCCCTTCATGTAACCAGGATGAACTTTGTTATGGTACTTAAAAATCTAGTGGTTCTCAGTGTGCTGTCATTAATGAGAGGACTGTACTTTAGTGCTCCCTGCTATTCTTAGTAGTGTCCTCTTGCTATGCACATCAAATGGAAATCATGCTTTTATTGATTTATATTTCTTTTCCACATGCCGTGACTTGGCTGACTGCTTTTTATTCTTTCTCTCTCTTTCTCTGGATATTTTTGTTTGTTTGGGGTTTTTTTCTTTGATTATTTTTATTACCATCCCAGGCCCTGAGTTGGGTGGTGAGTTCCCTGTGCAGGATATGAAAACGGGTGAAGGAGGTCTTCTTCAGGTCACACTGGAAGGAATTAACCTGAAATTTATGCACAGTCAGGTATGAGGGAAATCTATGAGAAGACTGTGAGCATGGAGCTTTCTGCAGCACGCCTGTGTTTGTGTTTCCTCTTCCCGGAGTATCAGCAAGGACAAGGGATAGCCTGATGGGGGTAAAAAAGCATATGCATGTTTATACACAAACACGTGTGCATATATAAATATATATATAATGTGTGTAAAAATATACTGAAATTAAAGATCCTCAGGAAAGTTATAATCAACTGAAGAAAAATACAGATACAGCTTTCAAGTTACTGTTTCTGGTGGTTTGAATTGTCTAAGCACAGAACAAATGGTAGCCAGTACATCAAGGGACAATAAAGGTGATCATAAGTAATCTAAACTGCCATAATGCATCACACTGTAAACATACCCTGATGCCATAAGCAGTGAGCCTTAAAGTGATTGAATATTGCAGGTACAATGTTAAAATTTGAGAACTCATCTGTAGAATTTAGTATGAAAATAAAATGGAAAAGTGGCTCTTGCTGTAATTCACAAAGAGAAGCGGGCATAGAGGAAACACAACTGGAATTGTCATTTCTTCCTTTCTCTGGATGTTGTTTCTGTTGCTTCCTTTGATCCTTGTTTTTTATTTTGCTTTGTGTTTTTTTGTTTTGCTTATGATATTAAATGCATGTTATGCTAGACGGTAGAATCAATTTTTAGGGGGGAGAGAGAGAATGTGTGTGTGTGAGAGAAAAAAAGCTTCTGTCAGTCCTCTGTGGAGTGCTTTTTCCTTTCCTCCTGACTAGACTTTTTTCCCCACACAAGCTTTGTTCTTCTTTGAGGATACGTCAGTGTAGATCCCACTGGAAGTGCACGTGCATCTCAAACACACATGCTCAGAATCTTTAATACTTCTCCCAAGGTCACAGCAGCACCATGTGTCTCTGAGTTTGTATGTGCCAGTATAAGGAATGCAGAGTTGTGAACCTCCTTCAGTTTCTTTCCAGTCTATTACCAAGGTAGAGCCTGGACTACAGCTGACCTGCTGTAGTATTTCAAACCTACTCCCTGACTTAGGTGTAGATTTTAACTTTTTATTGGATCTGCTGAAATCTGAAGAACTGCAAGAGGAACTCATTGGTAGTACATGATGAATTTTCAGAGTCATTGGAAATGTCAGTCTAAAGCCTCTGAAAAGCAAACCCTGGTCTTGAAGCAAGTTTGATATCATTAGGGATGGATGTACTAGAAATTGCTTTGTCCTGAGGTAAGGACACACTGCAGGGGATATTCTGTTTATTTCTCCTTTTTTTAGCTTCTTCCAGAAGTCATAAATGGCGTTGAGCTCAAACTGTTCATCTCTTGAACAGTTTATGGAGATAAATCTTTTTCATAAACGAACAGGCAGGCACATATACTTTTGCAGTTAGAAAAGACATTTAAGAAGGTAGCCATATCATCATGGTTTCTTAAGCGTAACAGGCTTCATCACAAGGCAAAACACTCAGTGTTATGCACATAGTGAACACACATGCATTTCTCCAAAGGAAAAACTCCAAATCTTGGAACATAACTTTGTTCTTTAATTTAAAGTATCTTTTTTCCTGAAAGACTGGAATAACATTCTGGAATAAACTTCAGGGAAACCTGATACTGATTGTTATTCAAAATTCACCAGTTGAATTTTGTACGACACATACTGAGTCCCATGGTACCACGCACACTCACAGAGTTCTAGCTTCATCATATCCTTCCTCGCAGAGAAGAGTGCTCTGATTTGCTGTCTGTGATGAAAAGGAGGACAGTCTGCGCAGGTCAGACCCATGAAGTGTGCCAGCTGTCTCCCTCACCTGAAAGATTATTCCTCCTCTTCATCCCTTTCCCAGTGAGGCTGAAGCCAGATGAGTTTCCTTACTTAAGATGGATATTGAAACAAATATAGTTCTGGAAAATGTATTCAATATGTTTAATTCTTGGTCTGTTAGATTTCCATTGCAGCTGGCAAGGGCATTCAGTACCAGTTAGTGGGCCTAAGACATATCCTTGTGGCTCTTCTCAAAACAAAGTGTCTAGACAGATACCAGAAGTCTGCCATGTAAGGGTCTGTATAGAATGGACAACTGTAGCAGTTATCTGAAGCTTCTGCTAGTAGTACCGTAAAGAAAAAGTCCCCTCCAATTTCCTTACTCTGGGGAGCTAAGAATGTTTGCATTCCTATTCTAGCACTCATTGGCCAGTCTGCTTGCTTAATAAAAGCTCTGCAATTCTAGATGAATTGTCCTTTCTACTTCTCATATGAATTTTATGAATTGCTCCCTAAGGCAGTTGGTTTCAGAGTATGTATATGAGCATGATTAAACCCAGCATCCTGCAGCCATTTCTGTGTTGAAAAGGGTTTTTTCTGTGTCTGTGGAGTTTGTTGGCTGATCAACAAATGCCTGCAGGACCTCATCAGGCACAGCTTTCTCTTCATCTGCTTCTCCTTAGTCCATATACAGGCCCTATATATGGAGTAAGGCCCTTTTCCCAAGTACTCCTTTTCAGCAATGCAGCTTACTAACAGAAGGGTTTTCTATTGTTCTGCCTGGTTGGATGTCATAGAAATAATTCATTTAGAACAGGGATTTCCAATTTTTTATTTAAAAAGAAGTAAATAAATGGAGTCTGTTCTGTCCTACCTGAGAAGATGGAACATATGCTTTGGTGTTAGAATGGCTTGCTTTCATGAAACTGTTTTTGAGGGCTCTTGGTTTGCAGTGTGTATCCTTTCTTACTATGTTGTGAATCCCTCAGGAAATGTCTTAGATGCATGGTGGGCCAACCTATGATTGACGTGGCTGTCTTTAGTACTTACAAATGGTCTCCCCATGCCAGCAGAGCGCATAAGTTTAAGAAGAAAAAATGTTCAAGTTTATCTGTGCTTATCTGATCAGAAGAAGCCCTTTGGAATAGGGAGGAATTGAGTGTCCCTGTGGCATTGGCAGATTACTCTGAGTTCACATCTCCAAATTCTGTTTTAATACTGGGACTCAGTTATTCTGTCCCCATTATGAATTCATCTGTGTCAAAAATAGATGGAAGTTTAATAAAATGCAGCAGGCACATGCCCATCTACAGTAGGATCCACACTGAATGCTCTGTCTTGAAGAACCACAGTTTCCCTAGGGTAAGTAACTGTTATTTCCTTTACGCTTGTTTTCTGACTGAGTGAGAGGGGAGCATCCTTGTCGCTTAAATGATATAGCAAGGAACTGCCCATCAACTCAGGTGTCTTCTGAAAATGGATAACTTAATTGTAACAAACTCACTAAATACTCATCTCGTTCATACCTCTTGTGGAAATACAGCGCTCAGACCCTGAGCACTGGGGGCAGTCAAGTCTTTTAGGCAGCTTTACCTTTACCACATAAACCAACCAATGTTTCACTTGAGCCTTTCTGTTGAATTTCTGAATTTTGCACTTTTAGACCACTAGCAAAAATTTCTCACAGAAAACATTACAGAAAAAGGAAGCGAAGTGCAGCAAAGAAAGTTCTGGTTTTGGCGTGTTTGCTTTGTAACTGTTCCTCAAAAGATAAGGGGTTTTGTGACCAACAAAACTGATACAGAACAAGGGCAAAACCAGGGAAACAAACAAGATGAGGTTACGTTCCCTTGAATGTAAGCAGAAAGTAAGCTTCATATTTTCAAAGTAACTGGAAGCTTAGGTTTTTATATTGAGCAGAAATTAGCCTGGGTCTGTTTGTTAGTTCTCTGCTAATAAAAGTAACAGTAAAATCTGCTTGATTTGAAAATAAGCCAGACTGCTCAGATACATGGTGCAGTTACTGATCTCTACCCATACAGATAAGGCTGATTCTTTAAAACCCAACAATTTCTGGTGTTGACTTCTTTTGTCTTTCTTGGGTAGTATGTCATCTATGGTTATGTGGGTGTTGCTAATGCTGGATTCAGAGGGTTGCAGAGTTTTCCTTTCCCTTCTTTCCAAGACGACAGTTTCTTTAGTAGCATTTTTAACAAAGGCTCTGAGTTTATGGTGTCTGAAATGTACAAGGCACCGAAAGTGTCAATCCAGACTATTGTTATATAGACTTGCAAGGGTCTTTCTAGGGTATTGGACAAAGACTTACACTGAACTCTAGGGCCATGTTACTCTCAGTGTTTCTCCTGCATTGAAAAAGCAATATATGGGAAAGTGGAATGTGGAATTGACTCCTTTCTGCAGCTTCTTCCATCTGTGTACTGATCTGACCTTTTTGAAGACATGCACATAAGAAGGAACTGTTCTGTATTTTGAAATAGATTGGATATTGAATAAACTCAGTATGCTCAGAGAACTTGTTTGGTTATGCAGTCTTGGCATCTACATTCTGGGCTGAGAAACCTAGTCATGCAGTTCAGCTGTTTTTCTTTTGGGGTTTACGTATGTAAAGTGTAAGTTTAAAGCAGGTTTGTTTTCTGAGTGACTGCTCAGCAGCAGCCCTATGTGAAGTGAGCAAATGATAGAGAAGGGTCCAAACTCTCTCGTCCTGCTTAAAGCAGAAAACTGTTAGAGGAGACAGTTACAAGAGTAAGTATGCAGATGATATATCATAAACTGTAGTAAAGTCTCAAATGGCAAGTCTGTGAGGGGGAAGGAATATTAGTGGTTCCTCACTGGATTAAATTGAATACTGGATGGGTTAGGAGGATCAGTGTCAGGGTGGGAAGTAGAGTGCCCCTTACCTGCCCTCTGTGCTGGAGGAGGACGCATGGAGGGGCAGAATCTAACTGGGATGGATCAGAGGCTACAAATCAGGCCAAATTTGGGAGCCAGCTTTTTTCTCGTCCCGCTCTTCTGTTGTATTTCAGGTGTGTTGGTATTCTTTTTGCAATAACTCATTTGAGTGCCTGAAGGGGTAGCAATGTTGGATATGTCAGAGTTACTAACTCCTTCGTTTCTCTTCCATGCTTTCTCCTCCTGCAAGGAGCGGAAGGTACTTCATCTTCTGCTGTCTTCGCTTCTTAGCACTTTTAAGTTATTTGTTGATTTCTAGCATTGTGGCAAGTTTGTCTTTTGAATATTTATTTCACCCTTTATTTATATATTAAACTGTAAATGAACTGGTAGTGTATGCTGTAACACTTCAGGTTGTATCTGCTGTGATATGTTTTTGTTTCATTTTGGTTTTTAGTTTAAATAAAAACCCCAACAAAACCAACCTGGCTAATTTTGTGTTACTTTTCTTCCTGTTTTTGTAGGTTTTCATAGAGCTGAATCACATAAAAAAGTGCAATACTGTGCGAGGAGTCTTTGTCCTGGAGGAATTTGGTAATTACATTATTTTGATATTAGGTCTGTAATCACATTGCAGTAACTCAAATTTCCAGTCCTTAGTTGCACTGCAGTTTCAAAGATGGCAGAGAAGTGTAGGTTGCCCATGAGAAGTTGCCTAACTGGGAGAAGGGTAACTAAACATTAAACTTCACACGTTAATTTTCGTCATATTAAGATTTGTGGCCTAGGTGCTTTTTGTGAATAAGAGATGATGTTCTGAGTCTTCTGAAGCAAAGAAAACAGTTAAACTTGGATGTGCGTAGGAATTTTCTGTGGTATGTTCCTTTTTCATCTGAGAAACCACATTTTTAAGCAGGATTTATAGCTGATCTTTCTCAACACGCCTTGTTTTCATTACAAAGAATTACTGTTAATTGCAAAGCTTCCTCTTTGCTCTATGTGGAATTTCATTTTGTTGTACGGAGCAGAAGACATTTTGTCAAGTTGTACTTGATTTATCCTGTAGCTTTTGTTTCAGAACATCACTGGTAAAGAGTAGAAATGTAAAGGTTAAGGAGAACAGAGAATTTGTGCTGTTTTTGTCAAGTATTGCTATAACATAGAAGCTGCCCACAGTCTAGTCTGAGGAAAATTCTGGGTCACTGTTCAGTGTTAGTGGCAGTCACGTTATACTTAACGAGTGTCTGAACAAAATGAGTGACTTCAGATGCAGCTCTCCAGAGTGATCCACATACTTCTCTTGAAATAGTCCCCAAACCCATATTGGTTTATTCTTCCACCCATCTGTGAGACATTTGTCTAGGTCTTAAGTGTTATGTATGAAACATTTCAAGAGAAGATAAAATTTACAATGTTCTTTCCATAGCAGATGAGCATGCATACTTTGGCCCCTATTCAAAATCCAGCCCAGCAGCTCCCTATACCAAGACTCGTTGTTCCTTGGTGCTGTGAATAGAATGTTCTGGCTGAGGGATTCTCTCTTAGAATGTGAAAGGCATTTAATATGAGATTGGTGAAATTAATGACTGACCATAATAATGTGTTACCTCCTTTCGGTGATACAAAGTTATAAGCTATTCGGATGATAAAGCCTTTCTGACTGTTGCAGTTTGCTTGTTGTTTGCCATAAAATTAATCTCCTAAAAGTTTGGGATTTGAATTTTTAACAATTTTCCCCATTTTCTGATAATGTTGTTTGTGAGTCAGGTGATCAGATCAGTGTATTCAAACCCTGAAAGTTTTCTTATAGTTTAGATGTTCCGAACTTGTCTTTATGGCTTTATGGCTGTGTATTCCTTTGATACCATGTTTTCACCCTGTCAGCCCTGATTTGTTTTACTACTTACAAAAATTGCTTAAGGGTGTAAAAGATTATTGGTGAGTTTTACAAAGAGGAGAGTTCAGAAGCCATACAATCAGTTTAAAGAATGGCTTCAGCTTCTGAAACCCTTAGCTTAGAAGAAGTTACTTGGATCAGAGCAAGTAATTTTTGGATCATTTTGGAGAGGTTTAACACAAAGTATTTCTTTCAATAGTTTGTTTATATTGCACAAGAAGACAAATAGTGTTAAACTTAGTTATTTCCAATCAACTTCTGTTGATGGCTCTAATAGCATTTAGCCCCTGAATAATGACGGTAATAACTGTAAGAAAAAGAACCTTTTTAACAGAAAATTTTGTAATCAAAGGCCTATTGCAAAAGCTAAAATTGTGATAATGGAACTTATGAAAGGGTAATTTTAGGAGTAGCTAAAAATAAACTGGGAGTTAGACACTGCAAGCAAAGCCCGAGAAATGAAACCAATCAAATGAAAAATACCCTTCTCCCTAAACAGAGGTCATGGACAAGAACCAATTTAAATTGGTGCCAAGTGAGATTTACAGTTTGCCCATCCAGCTAGAAGAAAGGAAGAAAGATGTTGCAGGGGGTGAAACTTCTTGTGCACAGTTGAGAAACTACCTCAGAGCTGCTTTTTTAACTGTTATGAAGATGAGAAGATAGTCCAACCTGTCCTGTTCAAGGGAACTTAACATGTTAATAGTAAAGAACAGCATTCAGCAAAAACTTGTGTGGACTTCTTAAGATACTTAGCTGTGTTAAGCATTGTGAACCTTGCAGTCAGATTCTGTATTGCAGGATTATACAGTCTTAGAAAGGTAGAGAGCAGTGAGCATGCATACTGCAGCCTGATGGGAAATACTTCAGTGCAAGATTGGTTTACTTGGTTTTGCCAAGCACAAGTGCTCCAAGTTCAGTGATAGCGCAGCAGGGAGTGCAAGGTCTGTTTGTGTTAACACTGGGTTTAGATGGCAGCATGAAAGTTGTGATTTCAGAGCAGGATGCAAAGCAGAGTTCAGGAATTGTTCCCCACAAATGGAAGTGGAGATTTAAGTAAGTGAGGAAATGTGAGGCTCTTCCCTCTGGAATTTGAGTTACTGCTGCGTACTTGTGCTTTACTTTCTTGTGGCCCCTTCACCACCGCTGCTATGAAAACCTTCATTCTCCAGCAGGTAAAGTGTTGTCCCCTAAACTCATTCTATGCTAGTGCCATATTTTCATTCACAGGACCAAAGGCTGCAGGATGGTGCTTAATAATGTACTCCCTTCATCCACTTAGCATCAACAGCATCAGGAATGACTTAATGTTAGAAGAAAAGTGCCTCTAATCTCTTAATTCTAGGCTGGGGTCTTTTTTTCTTTCTTTTTATTTTGTTTCTTCCCTTTGTATTCTGCAGCAGTAGTGCTTTCACTTCTCTGAGCATAAATCCAAACCCACTCTTTTTACTCTTCCTCAGTCCTCTCAGAAGAATTTTCCCCACTGGAAGGACTGTACATAAACACAAAGCAATACACTGACTGCAAAATGGGGGGACCTTGCCTAGGTGCTGTCTGTTCCCTCTATTCCTGTTCTCAATTATGATACAGGACTTTACAGCTTCCCTTCTCTCCTTCCCTTTGTGGCACAAGATCCTTACAGCTTTCCCTTTCTGCTTTTTGAAGAGTATATGAACAGTTGTATGTTATCTAGTGGGCAGTGAGACTTACGCAGCTGTAAAAGTCCTACCCTAGTTGGCTGTGCACCAGCCTCACTCCCACCTTTATCACCTGGTGACATGGAGTTAATTTGGAGCCATCTGGTGCCAACGGGTAAGGTAGCTTGATGTGCACCTTCTTATCCTCCCAGATCTGGTCACTGGTTTCACTGGGGCAGTGCAGCCTGGGCGTGTGCTTCTCTTGTTTCTCAGTCCTGAATGTAACTGCCAATCCAAGAGAAGAGAAAATTGAATAAATAAACAAAACCATTGCTTTTTACAGTCATATTCTGTACTTTTCACTAGCTTTTCTTTTGAGAATGACATACCAGGACATAGGAGAATTAGTAGGCACTAATTCTAATACTAATTTTGTCCAACCCAGTCTGCACTGCCTATGTTTGGCCCCTTAGAGTGTGATCCATCTCCTTCTCCAGCATTTAGCTGTGTCATAGCATAGAAAAGGTGGCATCTGCATGAATAGGTTTTGGTGTGGACTTTTCCTAGTTACTCATACTGAACTCATCTGCCTCTGTTTCTTTTCTTGTCACTAGTACTATGTGTAATAAAACATTTACTCTTCCTCTACGAACCTGGTATGATTTGGTTTTGCATAATTTCTGTATTGCTGCTTCTTAATCTTTTTGATGTGACATAGAAATTTCATGGCAAATTTCAGCTATACTGAAAAGGGAAGTACTCACAGTTGGCCTTGCTATTCCACTGATCTTAACATTGTAAATTTGCCATTTGTATGTTCTTAGTGTGGTCTTTGTTCTCTCCTGGTGATTTCCCATGGTATCTGTTCACAACAACCTTTGTAGACCAAGCGTGGGTCAAAAGCAGAGTTCAGATGCAATGCACACCAATGGGATGGTTACAGTTTGCTTTATTATGCGTTCCACAGTGAGAACAAAAGGCAAAGTTTCTTTAGCTCTATTTTGCCTGTTTCCTTCCTGTTAGTCTGGGGCAGTTCATGGGAGCAAGATGAAATCTTCTGGATAATAAGTCTGGTTTTTATTCATTAGTGTCCTTATCATCTTTATATATAAAGTCTTACAGAAGTCAACAGGTATTTTAAGCATATGTGTAACTGAAATGAGTATTTTATTTTAAGCCAACTTGTTCAAAAGCAATGAACATTTTCAGTGAGTATATCAAGAAACAACCATCACACACATCCGAGACAGAAGAAAGAACGTCTTGAGAGACTTGAAATAGAACTAGGAAACAGTCTTCCAGTTCAGACAATTTCTCCTTCATCTCTTTTTTTTTGTCCTGGATTGCAGTAACTTACTACAGAGGGTCCTCTGTAGTGTTCTGTTGAGATCTGTTACTTAGCAGAGAAGGATTCAGGTATCTGTAGGATAAAATCTTTGGGAATCACATACTGACAAATTCTTCTGGAATTGTTGGTTATTGTTTTTTCATAGTAGACATTGGGCATTGTGTCCCTGCCCAGGGCAGGGGGGTTGGAACTGGATGATCTTAAGGTCCTTTCCAACCCTAACCATTCTATGATTTTGTGATTTTGCCATTAAGCATACTTTGTCATTAATTTTGCTCTTGAGCAGGAATAAGTAGTATGAGAAAAGCTGGAGTCTCTAAGAACCATCAAATACCCGCTAAGTCTTTCCAAACAGTGAAACATTTTTGCCAACCTGAGTAATTTATTATGACATTACCAGTATCTTCAAAGACATATTTAATATAAATGAAGAGAAGGAAGAGTATGTAGAAGTAAGGGATAGTGAGGTGCCCTATACCTGCACCTGCTGTCTGTGTGCATCCCTTCCCTTTCCTGTGGGAACATTGTGCTATTGCTTTCCCCTTTTCCTCTCGTTTTTTGAACTTTTTGTTTTGTCTCTTGCCCGTCCGGTTTTAGTTCCTGAAACTAAAGAAGTGGTGAGCCACAAGTACAAGACGCCAATGGTGAGTCAACTTTGATGCTTTCTGGTAGTTCTTTAGAGGATATATCTTTACATTTTCATGTGCTGAAAGAATGACATTGAGATTGCAGGATTTGCAATGTTAATACTGCAGTGAAACACTAGCTACTCTTTTATGATTGTTTTCCTGAAGGGAAGACAACAAAAATTGGTGATTGTTGTTTCTGTGAAACTAGAAGTACTCACAGGTTGTGCAAAAAAGCACGGTTGCTTTCGTTGGGATAGATAAAGGTGCAAGGTCTTAGCATGAACTTCAGCACAATAAGAGCTGTTAAGACAATGCAAAACACAGTCCTTTATCTACAGAAGGGAGATTGGTTCCTGGGCATAAAATGATTGCTAATTGAGTTTATGAAAAGTTCCCATTTACTCCTGACAGAGAGCGTTGAAATGCAAGAGACCTGTAGAAGTATTGATTCCTCCCATGTTGGCGAGCTGTTGCTGTGGTTTAGTGCTCAATTTTTATAGCATTTTTTGAACACCAGCAGTTGACACTGATACTCAGCACTTTTACACAGAATAGTTCAATGATCAGGCTTATACGCACTTATGAGGAAGAAATAGAAACAAGTGGTTATCATCAGAACTGAAATTTCTTCAGTTATTTAATGTCTGAAGTGCATCATGTGCATTTGGTGGTTGCATGGAACTCATAGTCCTTCAAGAGCAGAGAGAGAAAAATTGAAGAAATGAGCAATGTTTTAGGAACAAAACGCTTAGCATATATGTAATTTAAGAAGCAGATAGCTATATTTTTTAATAAGAAAAAACAGCTTAGTGCAAGTTAATTGATATTTTACACGAGTGTTTTGGCTTGTACTATGATACAACAAAACACGTGGTTATTCTTATTACAAAGATAATAGATGTCAGTTTACAAGGCAAGAACTTTTAAGATCACCAGAACAGCCAGTATTAGAACTGGGATATAAACTAAGTCCAAGTCTTACCTTCATTGAACTGTGCTGCCAGACGTGCTAAAAGAGGATTTCCTGTTAAATAATAGCACACTTAATAATTTAAAAGCAATAATGGCAAATCATGCTGATGCTGTGTGCAACCCTCTGCTTCAAGGTAGTGACAAAGTTGCTTTGGTGTTCTTCATATGAAATATGAAATGTTGAGTTGTGGTTTTGTTGCTTTTTTACAATTAAAAAGGAAAAAAGAGAGAAAAAGCTTGTGTTATACATGGATTCACTGGCATTGGTTAACAATGACAAGGATTACAGTCCTTGTACTTTTGGGAATAAAAGCTAGTTGTGAATAAGGAAGAATCCCACCATGTCATGAGTTAAGGTAGAGTACTGGATGTTTAGTTGTAGACTTTTAATTCAACCACTCCCCAGAAAAAGAAAAAATGAAGTGTGTAACTTCATACAACAGACCAAAGGCAAATATGTAGGATGGTTATTTCTAAAGCCAGCTAGCCAACTTTCAAGCTTAGCATACTGTTCTTAAAAATTATTACAATCATACTATCAAGCAACCAATGTTTTTATCCCAAAGGATGTTTTATAGTTGTTACAAGGCTTTTTTTCTCTATCCATCTCAATCAGAAGGTGGTATGGACAGTTTCCCTGATTTTTTTGCCTGTAGCCAGAAAGGAAGGCATGCAACTAAGTACAAAATGTACAGTGGATTTATAAAACACTAGATCATCTGAATTTCATTATCTCCTTTTCTAAATTCTTCTAGGCTCATGAGATCTGCTACTCCGTGCTGTGTCTCTTCTCTTACGTGGCTGCAGTTCGTGGAAAAGAGGCAGAAAACAAAAGCAAACCACCTCGACCAGTTTCCAGTTGATCTTGATATTGGAAAATACCTACCCTTTGGCACGTTGATAATGCAGTACTCCCATTTTTACTGCAGTTTCTGGAGCTCACTTTGTTGTCTTCTATGAGAACTTGATTATTTATGTATGGCCCTGCAAGTCTTTCCCCATAGAAAAACCTAAGACTTCACTGCTCAGTCCCCTTCTGAATTCGTTCTTTATGGAGTTTTTCTATCAGCTGTTAATCAGACAGTTTTGAGCATCAGTATCCAGCTGTGAGTGACCTATTCTGGCCATTCCTTTGGAATTCCCTTTTTCTTAAGATGACTAACAGCTTGAGTTTGGATGTTTTTTGTTTCTAGTGGCACTTGTTACAGATTAATCACTTTACAACTGCAGGCTTCTGCTTTCAGCTTCTCTGGTATGTGCACAGTGGAAGCAGTCTGCTCCTGCATGTTGTTTAAATGTTGTTTTTATTGTTTTCTTTCTGTGTTGTTCATTTTTACCCACCAACATGGAGTTCTTGTCACATAGTTCTTTCAGACCCTTTTGGGTCTGAAATGATGAACTGTTACAGTAGTCTTAAACCACCACGTGACAGTTGAAGCATGGCTATTAAATTGGTCCATTTGTGGATATAACTGCTATTCCAGTGGGAAAAGAAGTGGAGAGAGAAACTCTGCAGGCAGTATATTGTGAAAAGCCCTGACACCTCATGGATTCTGTGGATTTTCAAATGGGAGTTTAGGTAATATTTGTAGGTTTATCCCAGCAGCAGAGCTGGCAAATGCATATAAGCACTACCCAAAGCAGTTAATCACAGGGGTTAGAAAATGTATGAGGAAGTGTAAAACTTGGGAACATTACTGGCAAAAGCACCTGGCAGATCCATGTCTCTCTGGGTTCATAACACCAGATATTTCTATAGCTATCTGGTGAACATATTCAGAACCCAAAGGATTATTCTAGCTCCAATTTTTTAAGCTATTGCTTTTTTTTCCCAATCTCTACCTGTATTTCTTGCAAATCTTGTGTTACTGTATAATGAAACTCCTGCGGTTAAAACTATCCATCACATTCCTTATTTTAAGTAGGCCGAATGTGAATGTTTTTTGCATCCTGTTTTTGTTCTTGAACTGTACTGCACTTGTCTGGAAAGCTCTCAGGATGCTCAAAGCAGAGACTGTCTAGAGAGAAATTGTTACATGTAAAATACCTGGAAAAAATGCTTGTATGCAAACTGATGTATTGTATGTTTTGACATAAAATTATGAGTAAATGCACCCAGAAATAACCCTTAGTCAGGGTATCTACTGTTTTGAATGGAATATACTAGTAATGGGTGAGGAAATGATGTAAATATTATAGTACCACATCTATTTATAGAAACTGTACAGCTCTCTGAATGTGAAAATAAAATGTCATCAACCAGCAACTGGTTTTCTCCCTTCTGTGCTCTTCTGTTATCATGGAGTCATAAAATAGTTAGGGTTGGAGAGGACCTTAAGATCATCCAGTTCCAACCCCCCTGCCATGGCCAGGGACATCTCCCACTAAACCATGTCACCCAAGGCTCTGTCCAGCCTGGCCTTGAACACTGCCAGGAATGGAGCATTCACAGCTTCCCTGGGCAACCCATTCCAGTGCCTCACCACCCTCACAGTAAAGAACTTCTTCCTTATATCCAATCTAAACTTCCCCTGTTTTAAGTTTGAACCCGTTACCTCTTGTCCTGTCACTACAGTCTCTAATGAAGAGTCCCTCCCCAGCATCCCTATAGCCTCCCTTCAGATACTGGAAGGCTGCTTGATGCAACTTATTCTGAAATTAATGTAATTATGTACAAAATACATCATAGACGTGTGAAATAATGAAAAGGAGAAAACTGTAAATAGAAAATCTACATTTCTTTCCACATAAGCAGTTGAAAGTTGTTTTGTTGGGTTTTTTTTCCTTTTATCATAACATGCATGTGATGTGTCTTTAAAAAAAAGTCCCTAAAAAACATGACTAGGGAAAACAGACACAGATGAAATATTGACATTTTTTTGCACACATGCATATAGAAGCAACATGTAAAGGGTTTTTCATCCTTTCCTAATATAAAGGCAAAACCGAAATTGCCAAACCCTGAAATTAGCCTGTTTTGTTAGTTATTTGCTTTCTTTTTTCTTCTGAGACTGCAAGTTTTCTTACAGGAATATCTGAATTTTTAGCAATTGCAGTGTTTTTGGTACTACTGTATTACAAGTACAGTTACAGCTTAAATCACTGTGACCTACAATAGATATTCCATTTACTGCAAAACTGGGTCCCACTTGAGTAGACAGTTGTAGTTTTTAAGTTGTGATTACGGTAGCAGACCTATTCAAACATGTTCAAACCATTAACTTATAAGGGGGGAGATTGGAGTTTAAAATCATTAAATGCACAGCATCACTTACTATACACAGTTCCCTTTCTCCCCCTGTAGAAGCTGTATTTTTTCAAGTGTATTTTTCTGTGACTTAAAGTCATAAATTGTATAAACTTCTGTACACTATACTGCTGAGAAACTTCAGTCCAGAATAAGACTTCTAAAGCATCTGATAGCAAAAATGGGCCTCTGCCCCTTTTGATGGAATTCTTTTTAAGAACATATGTGGCTGAACAGTTGCAGCACTTGTTAAGTAGCAAAGAAGAATCAGTAACAACCTGAGGTGCATTGACACTGAGCTTCTGGTCTTTAGGTGAGAGCAACTGCCTTGGCTTCGAAATTGAATACGTTTGTGGAGTGTACAAAATCTTTCTTGTACTTGCCGATGGTGACTTGGCAGGTGTCTTGCTAACTGTGGGGATGCATGTATTCACCTGAGACAAAGGCAAGCTGTGTAGTGTTTCCACTACTAAATGCACAGTGATGTTCTGGGCATACCAAATGAAGATCGCATTTAAGAGTGGTATAAAAGCGTAAGTCTTTTGGAACGTAGTCATCATGAGAGGTACATAAAACTTGGAGGAAAAAAAGAAATAGTGATTTGCATGTGTTTTGCGATGTCCCACTTATTTTGATCTTCAGGTAAGAATTCCTTAGCAGTAGTAAGAACTTTAAGGGTTCTAAAGCTTCAGAACGAAACAGAAGACAGAATAATTGGTAATAATAACTAGTGCGAGAAGGCTTAGAACAAAAGGAGTAATTCGTTTTTACCACTAGGAGGAGCCTGTGTCTCAGGTTTTAGGTATTTCAAGATGACAACCTTTTTGCTTTTAACACTTTTGGTATTTGTCACTGATGTGACAAAGATTTATGAACTTGCCTTAAAACTTGAAGTATTTGCTCATCAACAAGGTTTTTTTTCTGCTACAGCTTGTTTGTAGAAGTTGGTTTTCGAAAGCACTGTTAAGTGATCTCTGCAAACACTGGCGTTTGTGACTACTCTTTGTGGCAGTTTTCAAGGTGGTTACTAATTTATCTGCTTTTTTGGATCACAGGTCTTCATTGTGATGTTCGAGAAAGATGCCTTTGATTTGTTTGTGAATGCAGAGTCAGTTTCTAATATGAGTGGGTGCACATTTGAAAGATTAAACGTTTTAACATCAGTGCCATAACAATGGTACCTATTAAGTGATATTTATTAAAGATATATGGAAAAAACTTTGTCTGTTGGAGGCAGAAGCTCATTACTTTAAGGAAATCATTGTAAAAATTTCTTACACCCTGTTTCCTGGCTGCAGATTATCCGTACCCTTCTACTTTGACACTTTCAGGATAGCAGAGTTTGGAAGATAAAAAGTTCGTCTGGGTATTCAAAAGCTAGATTTCTAGTAAATGTAAATCATGAAGAATTTTGATTCCAACTAAAATGCTTTCTTAGTGATCAAAGTGGATGGAAAAACATGGCTCTGATTCTAAGCCTTCTTAGGAACCTTTATGTTGTGAAGATATTGCAGATATTTCTAAAGTCACACTGCTTATGCCAGAGGAGGGCTTCTGGTTCTCAATAAGGAAGCAGATGCTTGCCGCTGTGTCAGGCATAGGCTCCTGTAAACCACTGAATTCAGAACTAGACAGAAAATAGATTCTAAGCTTCTCACAAAGAGAAATACTTACATCCCAGTTCCCCTGACTGACAAATGGGTCAAAGGCAGAAGATTTTGCCTCTGAAGTGAGATCTTCCTTCTGTGAGAAAAATGGTTTCTGCTCAGCTTCAGTGGGATTTAGGAACTCCAAGTCTTAGACAAGCCAGATTTTGGCAAAAGACAGCTCCCAGCTCCTAAACAAGTGGGAATTAGGACCTAGAAGAAGCAGCTTTGTGCAAAGGACCTAGCCACGCAAAAGGCAACACCAACGAGCCTCTTGCTCTTCCAGAAGTTCACAATTCTGCCGGAGGCATCTGCTTCTCACAAGGGCAAGACATTTCCAAACAGCTGAGGGTTATCATTTTGCTTCTGCTAGCAGCAATGGCTTCATTCTACCTTTTAATGCTCTTGTATGATGTTCAGTGTGAGCAACACATTCGAGTTCCTACATCCATTCCCAGAGTGAGTATCTCACAAAAGATAGCAGAAATGTGATGATGCTCTAACTAGCAGTAGGCTTGTGACCCATCTTTTCTGTATCTGAAGGTTTAAAGTTTGATGTTGCTGACAAATGAGGTTTGAGTGCAGTTGAGTACAAACCAGATGTAGAGAGGACCTCTGGCAGGCATATTCTGTACCCAGAAATGATAAAGATTAGCTCAACGTTTACAGCAAGATTAGTAAAATCATAAGTTGATTTTCTGTTTACATGTGCTGAGTATAATTGTCAGATATAAGTTTTCTGTGGCTGGGTGTACAACATTTTGAAATGTCTAGCATTAACTTTGTTTTAAAGGATCAGTCCAACAAATAATCATATGTACAACAGCCAGAGGCAAACAGTCCTGCTTTTATTTGCAACAGTTACTATAGTGATAAATGTGGTTTAGGAACCTACATAGAAATAGAAATCCCCTTCTCCCAGAATAGCTGCACATAAAAAGGAACAAACGGTGGCAGGAAAAACACCAGTAAGAACTCTTATAAACAGTTGCTTCCTTCAAGTATGTGAAAACTCTAATTCTGCATTTTCATCCTTCCACTCTTTTTTACCTTTTCAGTTTCTTACTAACTCCTGTGAGTGCCTGTCTATCCACAGTGCGCTGGGTATCAAAGTGCTCTCTTCTTTCCTTTTTACACATCTCCCTGCTTGGATTCATTGCTGTTTCCTCAGTATTTCTTGGCCTATACTCTCTTCAGGCATCCAGGCTCAGTTCTGCGCCTCAATTTGTCATCAGATGTTTCCGACTGTTTCCCTTTGTGTTTTTTCATTTATTTTCACATGTTCTTCTCACCAATCTGACCTTCATCGTCTCCCAGCCTCTTTGCCCAAACAGTTCAGACCTATGCTCTTCCTTAGTCTGTTCAACCAGCTTCCAGTCATAGTCATCTTCCCCTTTCCTGTTCTTGCCAAGCTCTTGGTTATCTTCTTCCATCCCCCAGCCTCATTCCACTCTTACTCCCTTTGCATTTAAATATCATTATTTTTGGCAAACTACTGAAGAGTGCTATAGAGGAAACTGTCTTAGTTCTGCTGTGATGGGATAGCTCCCAGAAGCAGCTCTTCCTTAACTTCCTGGTTAGAAATGGCCTAACCATTTAATCTGATGAAAGAAATAAACAAATTTGTCTAAAATAGACATGTAACCTAAAGCCTTTTCTAAATTGTTATTTTCAGTGCTGTAGGAAACAAAAATGAGTAAGAGGAAAGACCATGCTTTGTAAATGCGTATTACTGTTATCCCCACCCCTTATACCAGTGAGGAAGAGCAAATCCTGTTTCCAGGTAGAAATTTTTGAGGACTTTCCTATGATCAAAATCTACTATACTTGGTGTTTTTTAAGGCAGCATATACATGCACTGACATAGAAAGCAGAAGAAAAGCTTTTTGGCCTATTTTTGGCCATATTTTTTTCTGTGTTTGGTACATGAAAACCAGCAGTAAACAACAAAACTATATTTGCGAGTTAAATAAGTATTCGGTCTTTTCATGATCACACTTCCCTGGAATAGATCTGGATTACTGGGGCAATCATTAGCTTTATGACAGATAGCAAGAAAATGTAAAGTTACTGAAAGCTAAATTACATTTACCCATGCTCTGGATTCCTATATTTGGGTCCCACAACTTATAGTTCCAAGCAAAACAATGAAAACTAGGTATGATAGTCTTTATGTTTGTTAAATAAACCACAATGAAGATAAAATCAAGTTCAGATGATTGTCCGTGGTGAAGAAGAAAAAAGGGACACATCATTTTTTTTCCACCTTATATCAACTTCCATACATTTTCACATCTGCTGGTATTTTATATTTATTGGATTAGTCACTGTTTTGGATTATGTGTCTTTTGTAAAGCTATCCTAATACAGCATGATGACAGAAATGTGGTCATATCTATGACTGTGGTTTCAGGGCTGCTTATTGTCAGCATTTCTATCTGGCACAGAAAGCAGATGTAGATGATCTATTTCCATATCGGGACCTAATAAATGAAGCTGTTCTTATCTGTTGCTTTTAAACTTTCACCAGTTCAACCTGTTTTAAGATGTGTTGCTTCTACAGACTGCTGCGGGGACCCTGCCCAAAGGCAAGTAAAGGATATCTCAATGACAGCTTTTGTTTCCCTAAAATAGAGTTCTGTGGTTGGGAAGCACTTGAAAGGTATCTGTGGGGCTATTTTTGATCTCATCAGACTGTTCTGACAAAGTTCATTCGTAAGGAGACAGGAATGGCTTGTAGTTCTAAACCTGTTCTAAGACAATGTGTTAGTGACAAGCTTCTCTTCTAAACACATTCAAGCTTCTATTGCAAAGCAATTCTATGATAAAAGGAGCAAAAGACTTTTCTGATTTGCAGCAACGTCTTTTCCCTTGCTGCTCTCATTTGAATGGCTACATGAAGGAGAAAATGGTACCAACTAATATTTTCTTGTATTTTTATTCATTTTACTCAATTGTAGGTCTTCCTTGGAATAGCTAACACTATGATCCTTTCTTAGAACTAATGAAACCTGCAGATGAGGTGTGCTGAAGCTGTCTTAAATATCTGCCTAGTCCTGCATTGAAAACCTTTGCACAAGAATACAGATTTAGACAAGAATTGAGGAAAGAATTCTTCCCTGTGAGGGTGCTGAGGCGCTGGCACAGGGTGCCCAGAGAAGCTGTGGCTGCCCCATCCGTGGCA
>WYDI02033975.1:0-19978 GCA_009867235.2 Psittacus erithacus | reverse complement strand
GCAGTGTTCAAGGCCAGGTTAGACAGAGCCTTGGGTGACATGGTTTAGTGGGAGGTGTCCCTGCCCATGGCAGGGGGATTGGATATAGATGGTCTTAAGGTCCTTTCCAACCCTAAATATTCTATGATTCTATGACCATGAGAGCACATGACCTTGACTATTCTATCTCATACAGAAAAGTTAGGCAACCTATATCCTCTTTCAGTTAGCTACATACAGTGGAGGCAAACAAATATCACAGAAAACACAGTCTGATGCATAGCTGAAAAGTAGTATGGGAGAAAACTAAATACCCAAAATGTTTCATCAAAAGACAGATGCATATTAGCCGGGGAAGGGAAATGCTGCTTTTGGGAAGTGAAAAAAATCTTTCTATGTCATATTGTGTCAGGCTAGCACCAGACTTATCATCATCCAGACCCTGAGAGCTTCATGAACTCCCAGGAGGACACAATCAAAAGTGAAAAAAACAGATCAAAGAAAGGAAAGCACCCACTATGTGATAATAGCAACCAGACATAAGGGAAGTGGGGAGGAACTGGGAGTAAAGCACTAACAGGACTGAAAGAACAACAAACTTTATTCAAGAGACAGGCTACTTTCAAAACTTTGACATGATCATCAGTGAAGCTTTCACAATGCAATCAGCTGCAAACACTGAGGAAATTAAGAAGTGTTTAAATGTATCTCTCTGACAGATGTAGACAGTCACGTTCTATACAAGGACTTAGGGAACAGAGACTTGATTTTACTGAAGCTATGGAAACCAACAGGGTTTCACCACACAGTGCTAGCAATCAAACAATAAAAAGAAGAAAACTCCTACTGATGACTTCAGTCATGAGAATGACACCTGTCATCCTTTCAGCTGATAATCCAGCGCTCTGAAAACCCCAATAAGCATCTTGAGACTATGTGGGAACTCCTTGCTTAAACCAGTTTGCAGCTCTATGTCTTTGCATTGAAAAACTGCTGCACACCGAAATGGGTTTATTTGGACAGATTGCACAATCACTAGAGCATTGCTTTCTAAAGCACTTAGGGGAATTTGAGATCCCTACAGTATTAAAAGTGCTGGAATAAGCCCAAGTTCTAAGGTACTGTCTAAGCTATTGTTTTCCATTTGACTGTCACATTAACAGATAGGAAATATTTAGTTGTTCTCATCTTGTGATTTGGATTTTTTAGCATATTCTTAACACATTATAACCCAACAACTTCTTGTGCTATGTTTCTTTATTGAAATACACATATGCTTAATAATTTAGATTGAAATTCTGGAATGTTTACATCGATTATAACATTTTGATAACATTTTCTTTCCAACTCTTATTCCATCCTGCATCGGAGGAAATGCACGAGTAGAGCTCTTAATTTGCCGACTTATTCAAAATCATGATCTTTGGGACGCGTTATCTTATAAGGATGGTGGGGAGGGACTCTTCATTAGGGACAGTAGTGACAGGACAAGGGGAAATGGGTTCAAACTTAAACAGGGGAAGTTCAGGTTAGATATAAGGAATAAGTTCTTTACTGTAAGGGTGGTGAGGCACTGGAATGGGCTGCCCAGGGAAGTTGTGAATGCTCCATCCCTGGCAGTGTTCAAGGCCAGGTTGGACAGAGCTTTGGGTGACATGGTTTAGTGGGAGGTGTCCCTGCCTATGGCATGGGGGTTGGAACTGCATGATCTTAAGGTCCTTTCCAACCCTGACTATTCTATGATTCTGTGATTCTATGTAATCTGGAAGATAAAGCTAAGCTATTAATGAACTAAAAGGTCTTAAGACTTTCAAGTTCTACCACAAACCCTCAAAGCAAACAACTGAGTATTCTTGCTATTACATGACTTACCCTGCCATCACTGCACTACTCTAGTGGCTAAGCATGCAGAGTTTAGCACTACTTTCTCTTTCAATACGTACTAAAGCAAGATTTTGAAACACTTTCTTATACTGAATAACACTTAAACCTTTTCTTTCAGGTCCCATGGTGCTCAGCTCTAGATTTCACTGAGAACAGATACAAAGGATAAATAACACAAAATGCAATTCATTCTTCTTTGCTTTTCACAAGCACACATCAAAATCCCATCATTTTTCCTAACTTTCTGCTGACCCTATTTTAGTGTAACATTTCATTTCAGTGTCCATTTTGTTTCTTAGTCTTAGTAAACCTAACTAGCTATGACCCTGAGCAGTCTGACATGGCTCTAAAGCTGCCTGTTCCCTGAGCAGAAGCTTGGACTAGATGACCTCCATAAATTGCTTCCAAACTGAATTATTCTCTGCTTATATGAAATACCAGTGTCACAAACACAAAACAAGTTTCAAATTCTGCTGCCAGCCTAGGAATAGTTCAGTCCCTAAATCCTTCCCTTCTGAATTTTATCATGATACTGAAATGTTTGACGTGGATATGTCCCTACAAAACTTGTTTCCCAAGATTTGTGCAACTTGTGTAACTTTAACACAGTTCTCTGAAACTAAAACAAATTAATTTTTATCACATGGGAAATGTACAGCTCCTTTACATTAGAAAAAGCAATTTTACGGGTGTCCTTCTGGGAGGAAGAAGTGAAAATGAATCTTTAACCAGGTATATATTTGCCAAACTTGGTTAAAAACAGTCTCTAGGCAATATTTTCCTGCCCTTCTAGAAATTGGTTGAGATGAGATGAGATGTTCCTTCACTTAAATCAATGCTTGCAAAATGTTGGGTAGAGTTCTGAATACACTCTGCACATATATAAATAAATACATACACAGGACACTGTGCAGCAGAACTACACCACCAGTCCCAACAATATCCATATAATAACATATAATATCAGATATTATTTTTTGTTGGAAAGTCAAAGAAATTCTGATTTCCCATGTCCTGCTTCAGATATGTGTCATGGTAATGAATGATAATGAATCATATTAGAAATAGCTAAGATAAGTTAACAGCAACTTTGAAGTTTAGTAACATTATTTTAAAGGTGGCTGTCAGTGATTCATTGGCAAAGAATAATGGTCTTGTGATTCATACAAAAAGAAAGTCCTTTCCTCCCCAGCTGTACAGATGCCACTTTTGCCTTTTTGGAGGCGGTAAGAAAATAGGCGGGGGAACAGATGGAGGCTAAGCCAAGATTCCCACCAGAAGAATGGAAGTTAGACTGGAAGTTGAACAATGTATACTTTTTAAGAAGAAAAGCAAAAGCCAACAAAGACATTTTCACTTGATCGCACACTCTCTATGGAAAGATCACAGCCCAAGATGCCTCTGGGTCAAACGCAGATGCTGCCCACACAGATAAGCCTAATTAAGTACACCAATAAGTCTGATGAGTGGAATTTTCAGAAGAACGAGCCTATTCTTATTGCCTGACAGTATTACCACCTACTTAAAAAAAAACCACAAACAGGCAGGTTACAAGTAAATGCTTTTGAAAATCCAGCCTTTTATCTGAATACCTGCAATTTCAGATCTACTTTTCTTAGTATTAGCAGTAGCTTTTGTGTCACTAAAGACCCTTATTTTTGATTCATTTTCAGTCACCTCCCAGGAATAAAGTTGAAATTCTTGTTATTGATAGCATCCAAACCCATGACTCTACTTCTAACATGTTCCTGGAATGTATTCCACATTCAATGCCACACACAGTAAAGTAACAATGCAAAATAAAATCTGGAAGAAATAGCCCTTCAGAAAGGGGAAAGGACTCTGTGTCTATACTATAGCAATACAAATGGATTTGAAATTTTACTCCTAAAATAGTCACAGAAAAATAAGCAGTGTGCTCCTGATACTACGCCCTCCTATGCCAACTTTACTTCTCAGCAGCTTTGGATAAATTCAGAGAAGGAAGCAGTTTCAGTAGGAAGGGAAAATATGACTAACAGCATTTGTGAGTACCCCTAGCAGTGAACCCTTCCCTCTGTTTTACTCAAGAACGTGCATATTAATTATTGCCATTTCAAGACCTTTTAATTCCCATACCCTCCTCCTACAGGAGAGAGAACTCTTGCTCCCCCTTCAGAGCTAAGGAATTGTGGTGGGTTTTGAAGCAGGGCACTGAACATTACTCTACTGACATCCTAAAATCCTCATGAATAACACCCCTAAAATCCTGATGCATAACATCAGCAGAATATATGCAGCTGTAAGAATAAGGAAAGATAAATGCATCTTTTTTGGATGATAGCATATTTTTGTACAAAATAGGTGGCAGAAATTTTACCTGTCTTTTAAAACGTGTTCAGCAGAACACCTTTAATTAGGCAAGGCATGCTATGTACCTTCTATATATACTGTACAGAAAGAGACACTTGTGCATTTCAATTCATCAACATGAAAATTGGGGCAAGTCAAAATGTTTCACATACATTTATCAGTTGCAATCAACCTTCATTTAATAGTTTCTTGGCCCTGGTATGTAATTTGTATTCTAAAACAAGGGAGAAAATTGAGGTAAGAAAGGGTGTTAAAAAGCAAGAAAGAGAGAGAACAAGATCAGAATAACCAGCAGGCTGGTGCTCAGGAACTCATCTGCGCTGCAAAACCTGAACCATGCTACTGTTCTGGAACAGGCACCACTGGGGTTTACATTTCAAAAGTGAGCCTTAATCACCAGGCACATTATCTCAGATCTAATGAATATATAATTTTATATTCAAAGTGGAACAGGTACAACAGGAGAAAGACACACCTCAGCAAAGCTAGGCATTCATCATGGACAAATCCCTGGGTTACACATCAGGCAGAGGAGGCACGTCAATCCGATTTTCCCACACCCTGCATAGGTATTTTTATGATGATTGTGAATCCTTTTCCTTTCACGTTACATATTTCCCTCAAGCAAACTCGTAAAAGGTATCTACCAATGTGCAGCACAGGTAAAAGATACCTCCAAAAAAGTTGGTGACACTCCATTTCACGTCCAACCCTGAGCCTGCCATCAGTGCTATGCAGCCATGGGTAGAAGCAATTAGGAGAAATCATGGTTGGTACCTTTGTTGGTTTTTCTTAAGACTCCTGGTAATTCACTGCAGAGATAGTAGGTGTTAACTCAAAATAATTCCCACCAGGAACCTATACTAATTGTATTAATACATATTAAGCATTTATTTTTCTCTTTTCCGATTTAAAATCCTGTTCAAAGGCCATTTTAAGCATTAAACATCTCCCCATTCCCATGACATGTATCAACTTAGTCTAAAGTCAAACATGTATTATTCCATATACATCTTCTAGAGTACATTGTCCTTATACTTAGTAAAATCCAGACTCCATTCCACATCAGAATTTTATGATGTATGCCTAAGTATACTTGCATAAATCTACTGCTAATAATGACAATGTTCTTATAAAAGCAAGGGGGTGACTGCATTTTCCAGCTGAAATAAGGTTTGTCATTAAAATTCTATAGCTAGAAAATGAAGTATACATTGTCATTGCTATGTAATCTACTTGTTAGCAAAGGTAAGTGAAAAGTAAAAATCCATCAAATTAAAACTATAAGTATCACACAGAATTAATTTCAAAAGTCCATTAAAGTTTGTCATTGTCTCCAAAGTTATTCAGGGAAAAAAAGTATTCCATGCAAAAGTTAAAGACAGACATTTGTCATTGAGAAACCAGAGGGATACATGTAGACATAATCAAAAGAATCTTTCCACTGAACAGCACTCCACACACTGGAAGCCTGTGGGATGTATTGTCATAGACAACATAGGAAGTGGCCAAAATATCCAGGGTGTCTATACTCTTGTTTTATGCCAAAACTGGCACCCAAAGAAAGATTTGGTTTATGAATAAAAGCAACAATCAGTCAGTTAACAAACAGGTTTTAAACAGACAAATGAAATGGCCATTAAAAGCTGGTTTTAAGGGAAAAAACCTTGTTAAATATTTGTTTTCTCAGTAATCAGATATGGTGGGATACATGAACAGGGAAAGAGGGGATGGTGTTCTACATCTATCAGTTCTACATCCATCACAATTAACTCAACAAGTGGTTACAAGGAAGTTCTCTTAGTAGTAGAATTCAAAATATGCTGCCAAAACCACAAACATAAAAACAATACTAGGATATGGGATAATAGAAGATGAACTTCTGAAGCTTTTGATAGTGAATTAAAAGCTTTGCAGAAGATTTTAATCTACCAGAGAAGATTTTAACTTTAGCCTCAAGCAACTGTTAGATATGTGCCAAAAGCTGCAACACAATGTGGGATTTTAGAGATACAATTTTACATGTAAGTCAATATTACAGTAGACAAACTGAATGCTTGAGCACTTAGGTAAAAACTATTTGACTTGGCCCTTTCTAACAAGTCCAATTTTACAAATGCCCCATCTTTAAGCCTACACCACCATGATGTGTGACAACACTGAAGAGAGAATGGGATATGTCTGGCATCACCTCCCACCCTCTATTCTCCCAAAGTGCTCAATATTCATTTTGAGACAAGATGCTTTCAGAGCTTTGTTTCATTTAAATCCAAATGTGTCTGCAATGGACATTTTAATTATTTTTAAAAAGTTATTTTCTATTTTTACATTTTATTTTTTAAACTGCCAGCACAAGATGAAAATCATTATGACAGATAACAGCATCATCTTCCTTTCAACACAACAGCACGGCATACACAGGGTAGCAAGTCAGATTGCTTCATCAGAAGCATTGAGACAACACAGCCAGGAAAGCAAGAAAATTTCAAATCTAAACTTAAGTTTGCTCTGCATTATCTGTGAATGCATATTTGTGTATGAGTCATTCGCAGAGGGTGAACCAACAGCACAGACAGAACAAGTGCTATGAATACCAAATTTCAAAGTGTATGGTGTTTATTCACCATCTGTGGTTCAAGATTCCCATAACTGTATTTCACAAAAGTTTTCAAATTTAAACTTACTGTGTTAACTTATGAAATGGTACAAAAAGGGACATTTGTCTTCATTTAATTTAACTGCAGGCTTCTCCAAACAGGGCATTGAATCGGAAGGGGGGTTATTTTTTGTTGGGTGAATAAAATTGAAAGATGGAAACATGATCAGACCACTAATTACCTCAAATAATGATACCCCAGTGAACAAACAAGGTTTCCTCCGGATTTTATATCAAGCTCAGTCGCTACAAATAGATAAAAAGAATAGCCCTATTTCTCAGCTTTGCCCACTATAAAAAATTAAAGTGGACAGAAAATAGACTCCTTACTGAAAAGTAGGAAATCAATTTAAATTTGTGATTTGTACTGGTTCAGCATTAATGTTATAGTCCATAGAGGCTCTCCCTTGCCCACTCACTGAAAATCCAGTAAACCAGCTTTTCAAAGGAGCCAGTCTGAAATTTACAAGCTCATGAGAATGCTTAAATCATTAGCAGAAAGTGTTTCATAACAGAAATGTGGCCAGGGAATACTGTGCTGTGAAAGCAACAGACCAGCATTTTCAGAGATATAGCGGCTTCCATAGCTGAATCTTAAGTGAAAGTGCTTGAAGATCTTCCAGCTTAGGGGATGAATCCTGTATGCATTTATTCCACATGTATTTCTTTTGTCAAGAATAATCACATTGATTTTACACAGGTAAAAAGATTCTGGATCAGGGTCCTACTGAATATCATTCACACACACAGCATCCTACTCTACTCTCTCAGCAGGACGAACTCCAGATTGGTCAGTATTGATCAGTGTACACTTGGTTTTCAGCTCTGCTTCCCTATTCTAATAAGGTCATCAAAGAATTTGTACACTCTCCCCAGTGATTAGTAAGACTGCTGTGTTGTCTTAATCAGTCCATTCTTCTCCATCATGCTGCAAGTATTTCTGCTTTATAGCATGGGTAATTGACCCCTACATAATAGTTCTAACACCAAAAATCAGAAGATTAGTTCATTTGAGCTTGCTGCTATTACAGCTATTCTCAGAACACTTTCATGGATTATTTTCTAGTCTTTTTTCCTGTAAAGGATGTCTATTTTCCATTTTATTTAGATAGAAGCTAAGATTCCATTTCCTTCAGCTCTTTTTCAATACATGAAGTCTTATAAAAATCTTATCTGACAACCTTTAGAAGTAATTTAGCTCTTCAGATTTTAGATTTGTACTGCAAGTAATACCTAGAAACACATGCTGTCTTCACAGGGTTCTTTTTGCATTAGCATTGGTGCACTTATCCCACAGTTAAAACACTAGAGTACTGTTGTTGAAGAACAAATCAGTCTTCTGACCAAATAACCCAAGAAAACAGAATGATTTTTCCCTTAAAGTTTAGAAAACTCATAGTGGCTATAATTAAAGTATAAGGCAGTCTTTCTTCCAGATGGTACCAGACTGCAACCAGACTGCATCATATACATCTAAGACTGTTCAGTGTGAGCTTACCTTCCCAGAAAACCTTTCCCTTTGCTCAGTTTCTCTTCAGCAGAAGGTAGAGCAGCTTTTAAAGGCATTCCAGTGGACTCTCCCTGATGGAGGACAGCTGGTAACATAGGATATATGACCGCATTCTCCGTCTCTCTTTTACCAGCACTGCTACTTTTTCCTGTTATACATGTCCTGTTTCCATTATCCAAAACACTGCATCACATTCTGCTTTCACAGCTCAAAAGTAGGTTGTGAGATCTATTCCTATCTTTTATGAGTTTTTTCCAGCAGCGAATGGAGAAGCCAACAACAGGAGTGCTGGAGCACCAGTAAGGAACAGAAGTAGGTACCTGAGGTACAAGACTATTGCCTTGACTAGAAGAATGTGGGAACAGTGCCCAGGCACACATCACATTACTAAAGTGAAACTAGTTAATAGCTACTAAGAAGGTCCAAATGTTGCTCATATCCCATTGGTGTGGCACCAGCAGCAGTGCAGCCACTCAGTCCTAATGCAGTCTTGCCCGCTGCTAAAGTAAACTTGTTATTAACCATTTCTGCAAAGTAAATTAGCTCCGTATCTGCTTGCAACACTTCTCTGCTCTCTTTGTCTTTGCCTAACCCCTGTAGTATCACTATTTCAAGTCATAAAATTATGATTCTTTCTTCATAATATTTCCTTAAAAAACCCCAAACAAACAAAACCAGCATATTTTTCTGCTTTGTTGAGTATTTTGCAGCACGTCATTACCGTGTTTTCCTTTTCACTAACTCTCTACTAAGTCCTGTGCTTACTCACTTTTGGGTTTCTTATTTTGTCTGGTACTGACTTTAATGTATTGAAGCTTTCTTGTAGTGTCAAAATAACGTAAGAAACTGCACTCCCCGTATAATTAAACCTAACAAATCTAAGGAGGCCTAACACCAGGTCTAGTTAATCAGCATTCAAAATCCTGCTAAGTAAACTGGAAACTAATGAAAAAGGTAAGTTTTAGAGTCTCAGGTTTAATAAATATTCAGTGAATATGTCTGTATGTCTTTTTACTTTGGACACCCACTGGTTACACTGCCTTACAAAAATATACACTTAAAACCATATCCAGAAAATCTCTCAAGAGAGAATTCTTATTCTTTCCTGAAAAGGGACTTTTTTTCCCAAAGTACATCAATGCTGACTATCAGATGCTGCACAAAGCTGATTAGAGGAAGTAAAGAGAGACAAAGAGGACACTTATGAACACAGTCACACTAAGAGAGGGGAAGCGAAATGGTAAGAAGTGTGAGGAAGTCATTGGGAAGCTGAATAAAGCAAATACGGAGGTGAACACGCACAGGAGGTAGGCAGGAGATCGTCTCCTGAGGAGTGGGCAGGAAGCTGAGAGAAAAGGATGAGGAATATAATTCTCACTGCTAGAAGCATTCACAGTGGTTTTTGTTTGGAGGAAAAAGCAAGCCTCAGAGTAGCCAGACCACAAAACCCCACTGCTATTTGAGGCTTCTGGGTGATGCTATATGCATTAACATCTTTAACACGATAGTCAATAATAAGTGTTAACTGGGTGTAACAACATACAAGCCAAGAAATATCCTTCTCTGGAAACCACACCAGCTTCACTTATCCAAGCTGATCCTTAAACAGCAGGGATGTATTGACGAAGAAAAAACTGAGGCAATCCTGAAAACTTGTGCTGGTATTCCTTTGTTTTGGTGTCTTTTGTTAACGGAGGAACACAGTAACTTGACACCAGCATTTAAATCACATGGAATAAAACAAATTGGGAGAGAAATAAAAGCAGTATTTCCTTTCTGTTTGAAACCTAGAATGAGATGGTAAGAGACAGAAAAATACAGTATACAGGATTTCAGCAATTCTAAAGCAAGTCTAAAAGAGCTCAGGAAACAGTTGAAACTTGAAGAAAGAACTGCCTAGTATTCTTGCCACTGGCTGGAGTCAAAACCATCTCTTGAGCTATGATATATACAGCATAGCTAAGATATATACAGTATGATATATACAGTATAGCTATGATATATACTGTATATATATGAGATAGTAAACACAGATAAATAAGAAGTTAAAGAGTTATAAGTTTTTCTTTTTAACTTTACTAGGCTGGCATTAGGCTACAATCAGTTTTGGAAAAGCCTTATGACAAGATTCAGCAAATATTCAAATTGTTAAAATTTGAAACTTATGGTCAAGGGGAATTGCTACTACCTAAGAAAATTCCAACTGAAACAAGGGATGTTCCAACTGAAACAGGGGCAGTTCAGGTTACATATAAGGAAGAAGTTCTTTACTGTGAGGATGGTGAGGCACTGGAATGGGCTGCCCAAGGAAGTTATGAATGCTCCATCCCTGGTGGTGCTCAAGGCCAGGTTGGACAGAGCCTTGGGTGACATGGTTTAGTGAGAGGTGTCCCTGCCCATGGCAGAGGGTTGGAACTGGACGATCTTAAGGTCCTTTCCAATCCAAACCATTCTATGTTTCTAAAATTGCTTTAACATTAAATCAGTATAATTTTTTTTTTTGATATAACAAAATGGCAAACAAAATTAATTTTAAAAATTTTTGTAGGAGGTATCATAGATAAAGTTTTATGAAAAAAATCCCCTTGGAAAACTACTTTTACAAAAGCATCTCTGAGATCTCTTGTATAAGTGCATAGGAATATATGGTCTTGTCCTTCTTAACTTGTTACATCAGGAACTCCTTTCATTTCAACCATTATTCAGCAGAAAGAGGAGTGAAACTTAGGAAACTTAGGAAAGCAGTTGGCCAATGAAAACGCACACACTCGAACCTATAAAAATTTGTTTGTGTAAAAATGACTTGCAATATATTTATATAACAAAATAAACATGCCATTAAATGTCAGCCAAACTGCTCTGCCCCTGAAGCCATCATTAATTTAATAAAATACAGCACACTTGTGCTTCATGTTTACCAATGTTTTCAGAATTTCATAAAATATGCAGGATTTGAAGTTGCAAATTGGCAAGTTGAAGACTTTTCTTTCATTACTTATTGACTACATTCTTCATCTGAAGAGAGTTCTACTTAAGGGAATGCTTAGCATTGTACCACCATGAATTGTGCTATAGCTCTCAGATAAAGCTGTTCTGTATGGGCAATTCTGTTGTGGTCTTTTCAGTTTCATAGTGGTCCCAATGTTGCTGCACTGCTTTAGTTACGGTTTTATCGTATACTGCAACAAGTACTAAAAGCCATGAATTATGAACAATATGGATATGCTCAGGGGTCATTACTGGAAAAGGTGCATGGAAAGTGGGGCTGAGTGCACCCTTAGCAAGTTTGCCAATGACACCCAGCTGTGTGGTGCAGTTCATACACTGCAGGGAAGGGATGGGATCCAGAGGGACCTTGACATGCTTGCGAGCGAGGTCAATGCAAATCTCATGAAGTTCAACAAGGCCAAGAGCAAGGTCCTGCACCTCGGTGAGGGCAATCCAAAACACAAACACAGGCTGGGCAGAGAATGGACTGAGACCAGCCATGGGGAGCAGGACTGGGGGGTACTGGTTCACAAGACGCTCAACATGACCCAGCAATGTGTGCTTGCATCCCAGAAATCCAACTCCGTGCTGGGCTGCATCAAAAGCAGTGTGGCCAGCAGGTTGAGGGAGGGGATTGCTCCCCCTCTGCTCTCATGAGATCCTACCTGCAGCCCTGGGTCCAGCTCTGGGGCGCCCAATATAAGAAGGACATGGACCTGTTGAAGCGAGTCCAGAGGAGGCCTAGAAAGACTATCAGAGGCCTTGAGCAGCCCTTCTATGAGGAAAGGCTGTGAGACTTTGGGTTGTTCAGCCTAGAGAAGAAAAAACTCTGGGGGACCTTAGAGCAGCTCCAGTGTCTAAAGGGGCTACAAACAAGCTGAAGAGGGGCTTTGGACAAGAGCCTGTAGGGACTGGACAAGGTGGAATGGATTTAATTTGACAGAGGGGAGATTGAGATTAAATATTAAGAAGTTTTATCCTATGAGGATGGTGAGGCACTGGCACAGGTTGCCCATGACTCTATGATTCCATGATCCTGGAAATCTGTCCCCTGATCACTGAAAGGCACAGGGTCCCTGAACACTTTTTGCCTAAACTGAGGTTCTTTCAGCCCTCCATGATGCCATCTGTATTTCCTGCTTTCCTTTATTTTGTAACATCACTGCGTGGAAAGGCTCTTTGAGGAAGGAAAAAGGAAGGGTTATAGAGCTGAGATGCAACCAGACACAGTGAGGAACTTTCCTGCACTCCTGAATTTAAATGTAGTTTGTTCTGCTATGTGCTATGCAAACACATATCCCAAACAACCTAGAAGTTTACAGTCTAAGTGTAAGAAGATGCACAGAATATGCAGTACAAATAAACAAGATGAGGGAATACGAGGAACCAGTGGGATGTGTTACTTAGCAAGTGATGTGAAACAAGAAGTTGAAAGAGCACAATGACACAGCTCTGTTTTGGTACAACTGGTGAAAAGAGCTGTCAGTAATCTCCATATCGGCAATTTCCAGAACAATCAACTTGTTCTTATTAATACTGAACCATGTTTTATGTCATTTCTTTCAGACATCCTCTCCTGATGGATGAAAACATCCAGAATGAAATATTCACCCTGCACAAATCAGCAGATGTGAGCTTTAACCCTGTCCTCTTCTAGCCTTGCTTGGTGCACAGTGAGCACCCCAGTCTCTGACAATGCTGTGGCCTCACAGTGTGAGCTGCATGTTAAAACTACGTAACTTCATATTATTAATGAAGCTATAAGGATTTGTTCAGGCTAGGGAGCTCCAGTTTGACATTTGATGGCTTTTCCTCTTGGAATTGGTGGTGGGGAGGGAAAAAAAAAATCAAATCAGATTGACCAAAAAGCTCTATGCACTAACTCATAGATCAAATTACAAATGAAGTTAAATTACATCCTACTTGCATGAAGTAGAATTTTTAAATGAACTGAAGAGAATGAGAACTGCGGAGAGCTGCCTTACTCCCACTGAAATTCAGTGTGTTCCAACTATTTTAATAAAATTCTGGTTATACAGAAGATTTCCATTATTTTTTAGCATAGGAGATGGTGGCAAAGCGTGACACAATGAATGGAAGAAGAATTAAGATTTGCAATTAAGGACAAGAAAGAAAACAACGATGGGACAGAAGCATTATCTCTGGCAAAAATAAGCCACGTCAAGGACAAATCACTGACACAGAGTGGACAGTGAGAGGAGTGAAATATGCCTCAAAAAAGAAAACTAGTATGTAGTTGCAGAAGCACAATTCAAACTATCAGTTTCCTAATTCCCTTTCAGGATTGAAGCCAATTTCAGATTGAATGACCAATGGCAAGACGGATTAGATCCCTTGCCCCCATTCCAGATGAGGACCGAAGAGAATGTAAGTGAATTCTTCAATTGTAGCTAAACATACACAAATGAAAAAGAAACCCTGTTTCTGTCCATTCCAGCATTTGAATGAAGAAGCATGACCTTCTGACGATCTCCTCATGTATACTTGGCAAGGGACATTTGTTTTCATTTCTTTTAAAGCTAGTTCAGGGATAAGCTTTCCTCAAGTCCATTAATAGCTATTTAAAAAAATAAAATTAATTGAAAAGTCCAAATCTAGTACCTGCATGCCATAAAGAAAATTAGTTAGATCAGAGCTCTCATGCCTTTTCCAACTTGAGAAACAATAGCAGAATCAGAACGACAGTGCAACAACAGTGAAACACTGCAAAACTGTAGTCACCTGTAGTGAAATCCAGTCAATTCTATTAAATGAATCCAGTCTTAAAAGGGTTCCTGGAGTTCTTTATTCCAACTGAATAGGTAAAAATGTACTCATTTATCAGTTGTATTGCGCTAAATCCAGGAAGGCAGGTCAAGAAGCAGAACTTCATTATCCTAGCACTTTATGAACACAGAACAAGATGAGACTTACAAGGTGCTGAGAGTAGCATAATAGAACTTTGGGAAACATGTACAGCAACAGTTCAATACACCCACACTGCCCTTCAGCCCAGTCCTGAGCTGATGGGGCTGTTAACCACAGCACTCATAAATGGTCCTCTGCACCACAAACTGGTTCCTCTCCTTTCTTCAGCACTCGTGGTAAATTATATTGCCTTGTCAGTTCAGTTGTGCTGTACGGGCAAGGGCAGCTTATTATAAACGCAATCCAAACACCTGCTCAGGTGGCAGCGTGCATGATTGTGGTTCCACATAGCCTGAGGAGGAATGTAGAAGTTGCTTCAATGCGTCTGGAGCAGGTGTAGGCTCAAAATCACAGTCTAGCCCCGGAGCACCAATTTACTACTATATGATGCATTCTGCATGCAAATGAGGATTTGATCTGTCCTGTTTACTTGTCTAAATAGGTTTTAAAATCAGGAATCTTACAGTGTTGCCTAGAAGCACATTCCTCATAATCACAGGAACAGAGGTCCTGGGTTTCTGAGTTGGGCCCTGTGGCTGCCGCAGACACTGGTATAAAGTTTTCCCACCTATAAACTGGTCAAGCTTTACTTCAAAAATTATTCTTAGTGGAAGGCTATATCACAAAGGCAGTGTTAGGAGGGATGCTTAATGGCTTTGAAGGGTAGTAACTTTATTCATTTATTATTTCAGCCTAAACTTATACATGGCCAATTCAGACTCATTTGTTATTCTATCAGCAATTTCCTTTGATATACCTAATTATCTTCCCAATGTGGTTTATAATCTTTGTTATAACCTTTACAGTTGGGAATCATCTCTCCTCTCAGTCTTTGCTTTTCTAGATGTAATGGAACAAGTCTTTTAGTGTATTCTTAGAAGCGAGCCTATTACCTATGCTATTCTAGTAGCCATATCCTGAACCTATCTTCATTTAAATTCATTTTGCTTAACACAGGAAACCAGAAACAAATGTAATATTCCAATATACCTAATCATACTTTGGCACATAGCTTTAATATCTCTTCATATCTACAGGAAATACCTCCTGTGATATTGCTAGACCTGCACATCTCTTTCAGTTTGTCTTTTTTTACACTAATTTACTTATACAAAACTACTTCATGAAAATCTTTTTCACCCCTGTCAGTTAATGAGCTTTAGTTATATAGCATAAGTTCTTGTTCTTAGTTGCAAGTACTTAACATACCACTTGGTATGATTAAACTTAATTACCTTTCTTTTACATCAGTTCTTGAGATTACCCACTGATCTCTTTAGCATACTTACATATTCCCCATAATGAAAACTCTCCTCCAGGTAATTCCACTGACATACAGAGTAGTCAAGTAGAAACATTTTGTTCTTAGATCACTACTAAACAGAATGCATCTCAAGGACCATTCCAGAGAATTCACCTAATACTCTTCCAACCTGCCAGATACCTTTTCAGATCAGTCCCTGCCATCTCCCATAAAAACTGGTACTATCCACTTCACAGCTTTTCTAGTGATCTTCACACTCTCCAACATAAGGCTTACTATGTTTCAGTTGGGAAAGGGAACACAGATTTTCTTTTCCTAGGAAGTCAGTTACAAAAAAAGCTACCAAATTCGTGTGGCACAATCTAGTTTTGCTAAATTACATTGAATTTTATAAAATTTCCCTTTTTTTTCCATGACTTAAACATGAAAGAACACTCAAAGCTGTTCTAAGCTTAGCACGCTATTTAGCTGAAACTATGGGTTACAACATATTTCTCCTTTACCATTGCTTGAACTTGCTATATTCCTTTTCAAATGTGTGACCACTGACTTGATGGATGTGTTAAAGACTTTATTTGGCTTATTTAAAGTCCTAGAAGGAAAATCATCTGCCGTCCCACAACTTAAATGCATTTTGGGTTCTTGAAGTTTTGCTTGCTCATACATTTCGTTTCTAAACAATGTGCTCTTTTGCCTTTCTTCCATATTCAAAATGATGGTCCTTAAGAAACATGGAGTCAAAGATGGCACAAAAACAATGACTGGTTTACCTCACTATACAGTTCTCCAAAACATATTTCCCTGTTCATTTTATATTTAGAAAAGAAACTTATAACAGTTTCCTTTTAATCTTTTAGCAAGGTCAATTTAAGCTTGACTTTTGCCAAGTCTCACTTCTCTGTTAAATATTGACAGTTCAGATGTACTTTTTGCTGCAGATCAATCCTTTTTTCTACTCTTACTATTCTTTCAAAAGTATCTTTTCCAATATTTAAGGCCCAGGATCCTTCCCCACTAAATTGAAAAGCTGATTCAAAGTCCTTCCAATTCTTCTCCAGTCCCAGTATTTATCTGTGCAATAGCTCAATAACTGGTTCCTTTGTTTTCCTAGAGTTCTCCCTTCACATACTGAGAACTTCAATGAAGACACTTTCTTTTAATTTAAACAATTGATTTGATTGAACTTGGTCCCAAGTTCTTCGCTAAATTCAGATCTTCCATGAGATCTTTATTAGTGAGATCTAAAATATTACCATTTCTTTCTGTTTCAGTCACTGTCTGGTGAAGAAATACACTGGCTTTGAAGTGCAGGCATATCTAGTGCCTGGTATTTGCACCACATGTCCTCCAGATAGAGAAGGTATGTCTTAGAATTGTATGATCCCCAGCATTACTTCTCTCAGTAACCAGAAATACTAAAATTGAAACAACCATTACCAAATTCAGCTAGAATAAGGGAATATCAATAAGCAAAGTCATTCTGATACAGATGAGAAAATAATTACTATCCTGGCATTAGTGTGTGTATTTTTAAAGATCAATACACTAGAAACAGGCCAAGATGAGTGCATAAAAGGTAAATAACCCATGGGCCAATTTCCCCATTGCACATGTACAAAATCTTCAAATTTAATATTTATAAGATATTGCACAGAAACATGAAAATACACAAGTGATGATCCTGTTGTCTGGAGCACAAAATCAACAGAGAACAAATCCTCTGCCTGCCTTGGTTTCTGTGAGCTCTTCACCCTCTAGATATGAGGCTGAAAGATTTTAAACATCTTTTTCACTTGTTTGCATTTATGCAACTACACCTCTCAGCTCTATCAGCAGGCAAAGTAAGGCAATTAGGCTCTATGATCCTCTTCATTAAGGCCAGATCCAAAATCCACGAGTGACTATGAAGAACCTCCTATTGACTTTGTGAGGCTTTGGATCAGTTTCTGAATGCATGCCTAAAGCAAGATGAACATGCCATCTGTTTTCTGATGGTCTGATTTCTATTCTCTACCCATCCCTTCATAATTTCTCATGGGTGTCTTCCTGGTTTCAGTTTTTGCATTTTCTTTTTCCCTGGCTGCAGGATGTTGCCATTCCTCTTATTTTCATTCTATTTTCAGGCTATAGCTGGATTCCTTTTTGTTTCTTAAATGACGACATACTTCTACATGAGATCAAGCAAACAGCAACCTCTTCTCTCCTACAAATATGCCACAGATATAAGAGGACACTGGTTTTGGTTAGCGTAAAAACAACAACAAAAGACACTTGGTTGAATTTTGTCAGTTTGCAAGTTTTAACAGAAGTGCTATTTAATTCTATTCTAAACAATAACTGCTGCCTCAGTAAGCTTTTCTCAAGGAAACTTCATTACTAAATGCTTTACTATTTGACTGGAACTAAGTGCTTTACTATTTAAAGGAGAGAAAATGAAAAAGAAGAAAGGAAAGGAAAGGCTTGTCTGTGCTTTGTGACACTAGAACAAAATAATTAGAAAGAATGGTTTCTCCATCCATTTAAGTTTGCGTACTGCTTTAAATTATTCACTAGGTAAATGTCGACTTTCTCAATATCTCCAGAACAATGACCTGTTTTCTCAAACAATTTAGTGCTACAACAGCAACATAACTTAGGAGTGACTTTTGCACTCAGTCTTGCCTATGTTTAATGCTTTTCAACTTTGTTCCCAAACTCTACCTTGCAGCACACAGATGTCTGCTCAAAACACACAGGAACTTGTAAAATCAGCCCCTGTTTTCTGCAGTTGTCTTTTCAAATTCATATTGACATCATTCTTGCCACTGATCAACTACATGAGAAACATGCAATGACTGGGGTTTCCACAGTATAAACGCGAGACGTGCTGAATGTTGTGTGATGGGCATATGCTGCCCTTTCTTACTTCCAAAGAAAACTCTTACATATGCCTTCCTAGCAGCACTTTTGCTTTGAAGCGTATGCCATTGTCTCTGATGCAAACACAGTGACCTTCAAATCCCTGAAATGCTTTGCAATGTACTTTTAACAGAACTCACTGCTGCAGGAGGGGTTTGGATCGGTTGTTCTCACCAATGTGACAACTCATATAATTTCCTGAAAGTGCTTTAGATACTGACAGAAACTGACAATTAATCTGCACCGTCTCCCAGATGTGCTTAAACTAGAAATGTCAACAAGAAAGACCTAAATCCATGTGTTAAACTTTCCAGAAAGATCAGGCCAGTCAGTACTACTGTATCCTAGCAATGATGCAAATGAGGAGTCTCTTATTTAGCAATGAAAATACAGACATATTCCTTACTCCACATCAGACCAGGATTCAGTAAACTGAGTATCATAAATAGCATCCTGAATAACAAGTTTGGGAAATCTTTGGAGTACTAAAAGCACCAGTGCTTCAGAAAGACACATCCGTTGCAGCTGGAAATAAGAGACCTGAGATACAGTTTTCTACCCACTCACTGAGCTCACACCTAATGTCTCTGGATTTTAGATTAGAAACCTTTTAAAATGCACAATGTCCTAGTAATCCCTTAAAACAATTGCCAGTGTCCCTGGGAAAGATAAACACCCTTGGGCTTCAGAAACAAGTTCCCTCTGATGTGTTGCCTTCCTGATAACCATGAATTCTTGACTCCACAGTTGCTTTCCTTTCCTCTTGCTCCTTTGAAAGGAAGACTCAAGCACCTCCATATCACATGGATGCAAATTGCCCGGGGACTAAAGCACTTTCTTAGGAAATAGAAACTTTATTCATAGCTCCCCAGGTGAAGGTGATCTTAATCACCCATGTCTCCTCCTGAATGGAGAGGGAGAAACAGACAGGCAGCTACCACTTGTCTTGTTTTTCCTTCCTGTTAAATGAGCAGATTCAGAGTGCCTCTGGAAAACCAGACTACTTAAGTGACTCTGACCCAGGGACATCATGTTCATGAATTTCCTATGGTGCCAGCTGAAAGACAAGTGGTGATCTATGAGCAGCAGCACTCCCAGAAATGCAAAAGAGTAGAATTAAGTGCACCAGCATCAAAGGCAGCGCATTCTGAAATGCACAGGGACCCTGTGGTACCTGAATTGTTATGCAGGGGTTTTAAAGGTTGGAAGCTTGCATTTCATCTACGCAGCTGTTTTGGCCACCTAAGTCCCCTTACAAACCTGAGTCACAAACACAACCTTGTCCTGGTTTCACCTGTAACAGTTATTTTTCCCCCTCCCTAGTATCTGGTGCAGTGCTGTGTTTTGGCTTCAGTCTAAGAACAATGCAGATAACACACCGATGTTTTAGTTCAGTAGCACTTACCCTAATTGAGCGCTTTTCAGTCTCTCCTACTCTGCCAGTGTCCTGGGTTCAGCAGCAGCAGTCATTTTTCTCCTTCTTAGTAACTGGTGCAGTGCTGTGTTTTTGATTTTGGCC
>WYDI02033972.1:0-13730 GCA_009867235.2 Psittacus erithacus | reverse complement strand
AGTAGTGATTTGTGTTATACCTTAGTTAATATACTGTTCTTATCTCAACCTGTGGGAGTTGTATTCTTTCGATTCTCCTCCCCATCCCTTTGGGAGCCGAGGGCGGGGGGGGAGCGCAGTGAGTGGGCTGTGTGGCAGGCCTTAAACCATGACAGTGGTACTCTGTTAGTGAAACTTGTATACTCTTGCAAATGCTTGACACTTTTGTTTGAGCCCTATTTCAGACTGCCTTTGCATGCACCGTTTGATGTCCACCCGGTCAGGCTTCCTGTGCCGCTATGGGCATGTGTGCATTTGTGAGCATCATATCTTTTGAGCCCTATAAACTTTTAATTCTGTGTTTCCATGGTATTTGTGAAGACAGAGTTACCACAACCTTTGCAATATTTTTCTGGTAAGTTTCTAAATTTGAAGCCTTATTAGAATCATATGAATTTTCACAGGTTTGCATTAATACCTGTGCAGAATGAGTGACAGGTTTTACTTCTTCAGGGAAATCTATAATTTATCCAAAATGGATTACAGCATTTTACAATCACTATGTGGGTGTAAATGATTGCTGAGGTGCAAGAGAGCAACAACCCAGGTCACATATATGCATCTGACTCAGTTCATACTCAGACAATCAATTCTTGTATTTAGTTGGTGGCACTTCAGGATTTTTTTTTTTTTCTTAAATATTGCATAGCTTACGTTCTATCAGCCTAAAAATAAAATTGTTGCAGCTTGAAGAACAGGCAAATATAATTGTGTAGTCAAAGAGAGATTAATTAATTTAGGCTCCATTTACTCTACACAAAGTCAATTGAAAAAAATTGTCAGAATGTGTAAGAAATTATGGGTGAATGTTACATAAATCATTTAGTGAATGATGAATATGTACAAAAATCGAACATGCTGCTGTCAGGGCTGACTACTTACAACTGAGGTTGGTCTTCTATAATTGCTTTTTGATATTCTGACTTCAAGTGCTGAGAGAATAAATGCATATTTCAGAAACGTTTATTTTGTATTAAAAGACAGTTAAAAAGCTTCCTAGATTAGAGTGTCTCATTAAATTAATTTGCTTTATAGCAATTGCTCCCTGAAATTCTCTTATCAATGTTTGGGTTTAAAGATTCAGTTATTCATTCATGCATCAAAATGCATGCAAAAAATTATCCGTTGTTCAGCCAATCTATTGTGATGTTGCTGAACCTGAGACATTTAAATTTAAAATTTCAAAGGCAGGGATAGTTTAGTGGCTGACTGCCTTTGTGATTTTCTTCCCCTTTTTTCATACCATAACCTGTGATTACTTATTACATTCTGTCAGTCTGAGTCGAAGGGCATTTATCTAAGCCTATTCTTTACTGTTTTGTCAGCAGACCTGAAACTTAGAGCTCTCCTGCTTCTACTCAGGGTTTCAGGGAAGCATTTCCTGGCTGCCCTCAGTTCTACTTGGCGATTCCTTCATGTGATGGAAGAAAGAAGTGTATCCCTCTCTCAAACTTAACCTTGCCCACAATCCTGATAAATAATGATGATTTTTTTAACATAGAATCATAAAATCATAGAATGGTTTGTGTTTGAGAGGACCTGAAGATCATCCAGTTCCAACCCCCTGTCATGGGCAGGGACCCACACCCTAGATCATGTTGCCCAAGGTTCTGTCCAACCTGGCCTTGAACACTGCTAGGAATGGAGAGTTTACCGCTTTTGTGGGCAACCTGTTCCAGTGCCTCTCCACCCTCACAGTAAAGACCTTCTCCCTTATATCTAACCTGCACTTCCTCTGTTTAAATCTGGACCCGGATACCTCAAGATACCAGAAGGCTGCTCTGAGATCTCCGTACAGCCTCCTCTTCTCCAGGCTGAACAGCCAACATGCACCCTTTGCTTTAATGTGAATCTGAAAACCAAAGATTTTTCAAGAAAAATGAGGGATTCAGACCTGTTCCTTAGTCACAGAAGCCCTGATAGAACAGGGAGGATCAGTGTGCATTTGTGCAGCAGTTTCCAGTCTTTCTGTGTGACAACATGGCATGAAAGCAAAAACATGATCTGAGCATACAGAAAAAAAAAAAAGCTTAAAAAATTAAAAGTTAAAATTTAAATGCCATCTGAGTTAGGGGTGGTAACTAGGTGGCATCTGTATTTTTCCACTGTTTTGGTATGGAACTTCTCTATACCTGTCGATGTTGTCCTAATTGCCTCTTTTCTATACTGCATTGCCTATATATATTGTGGATGTATTCAGAAGAAACACATCTAAAATGACTTTAATAGTGTGCTGTACTCTAGTCTATGACACAATTTAAAAAGCAAGCAAACAGGAAATTGTTTATTCAAATAAACTTATGTAAGAATGAATAGTATACAAAAATATAGTATAATGTAAATATACATAATACCTTACATATTGAAATAAATTTTGAAAAAGTATACTGTGAAGCTAATGTTGGTAAAACAGCCAGGCAGCAAACAAAACATCACTGGAAAAAAAAAATCTGAAGCAAAGTTTGCTCTTTCTATTACTAGAAACAATATGTTCCAAAATATATTCTAAATATATATATAAAACCTGTTTTAAAAAATATCTCAAGTGGCAACACTTGGGTATATTTCACATGTAACTTGCCTCTCTAAGCATATTTCTAAATCCCTATGAAGATTAAAACTTATTGAGTAAATATATATTCTTTAGACAGATGGGTCAAAACCTTCAAAGCAAGAGGACTTTCTGCTATCTGGGCTTTCTTCTATCACTATTTATTAGTACTGCCAGAAAGTTTCCTCATTAATCATAGTCGTAGACACTTCCTCTGTCATAGCCACTGGCCCAAAAGGATCTCATGACAGTTTAATGAAATTTCTCTTTAGATATTTAGTTGAAATATCTGTTTGGTTTTTGGTTGTGTTTTTTTTTTTTTCTTTTCTTTTCCTCATGTTGGTTCCTTTTGTGGTGCCTTTCTGTCAGATACACACCACAATTTATATTTATCATCAACCCAATCATTTCCCTTATCCGTACTCTTTCATACAATCCATAATTTATACGAGGCTTCCTGACATCAGAGAGACCACATTTTGAAGAAGCTCAAAACAACCCTTAATTCATCACTCAAAATCTGTGAACAACTTTTAGTTTTCCAGGCTTTGATATAGCCAGGGTCTAATTGACACTAAAATAAACCATAACTCTCAGATTGTCATTAATAACAGCTTTCTCTTCTAGGTGACACATTAGCTAATTTTAACAAGTAACTTTTTTACTATATTTTGTACTTCCAGGGGACTTCACTTGAAGTATTGTGTACAGTTCTGGTGTCCTCAACAAAAAAAAAAGAAATGGAACTCTTGGAACAAGTCCAGAGGAGGGCCATGAGGATGATCAGGGGGCTGGAACACCTCTCATATGAAGACAGGCTGAGAAAGTTGGGGCTATTCAGTCTGGAGAAGAGAAGGCTGCGTGGAGACCTCATAGCAGCCTTCCAGTATCTGAAGGCGGCCTATAAGGCTGCTGGAGAGGTGCTTTTCATTAGAGGCTGTAGTGATAGGAGACAAAGGGTAACAAGTAAAAGCTTAAACAAGGATGTTTAGATTGTATAAAAGGAGGAAGTTTTTTACTGTAAGTGAGGTGAGGCACTAGAGTGGGTTGGCCAAGGAAGCTGTGAATGCTCCATCCCTGATGGTGTTCAAGGCCAGGTTGGACAGATCCTTGGGTGGCATGATTTAGGGTGCAGTGTCCCTGCCTATGGCAGGGGCCTTGGAATTAAATGATCTTAAGGTCCTTTCCATCCCTAACTCCTCTATGATTCTATGATAATATGGTTATGTTTTATACCACCACCCAGGCATGTAGTAAAAGACAGAGGCTTTTATGGCTTTTTTACAGAGCTAGCAAATGTATTCCCACGGAGTTATTTAACTTGGTTCTTTTTTCTTCATACTATTGAAATACTGTATGCCAAATCTGTCGCTTCTGCAACTTCGAAATATCTGTCCAAGCCTTTATTCTTCTTTCTTTGAAGGAAGAAAATGAGGTGACTGGTTTTGAGGGTGCTTTCAACCAAAAATGACATTATTCCCTTCTTAGTCAAGTTCTACAATGTTTAAGCATATTCATTTTTATCTCCTTGATGACATTGTACAGTGTGATATGATGGTAAAAAAAATACATCTGCCCTACTGGTAGACTCAGACATGTATGCTACTAATTTAAAGTGATACTTTTTCTCTCAAAACATTCATTCCGCAGAAGTGCACCAGCATCAGTAGCCACATCACCTTACCACGTTATGTAGTTACGTGTGATGCTTTCAGGAGGAGCAGTAACCAATGTCTGAATTTCCAGGACATTCTTTTCCTAAGAAACTGAGATACCATGGATATCGCACAGCTAATAACACATCCCATGCCATCATAATTTATTTTTTTACTTTGACTTTAAATCTCCTCTGTCTTTCAAAAAAAAATTTGTTCTTTCTCTTTATTGCATTTCAGAAAAAAACCTAAGAGGTCTATTGTTCCTTTTAGAAAATAAATAAAGTGACAATTTAAATCCATTTAAAATTTATTTTAATAAATTAAAATTTATTAATTTTACACATTATATGTGCCATTATGTGTTTGAGCCTGTTATTACCTAGGTGCATCACACTTTAAATGAAGCAGCTAAACTGAGAATAATCTATGAAGATATTGAGTAAGTTGTTCTCATGGGAACAGAAATAAATTTCAGGAAGAAACTTCCTCTCCAACCCTATTCCATCATTACTCATGGTCACCAAAAATATGTGATTTTAAGGTTAACTAACTGTGATGTAATGGAAATCAGGTCTATTAAAGCAATGGTTTTTATCAGTACGGGATGTCTTTCCATTAATTCAAACAAAATACTTTTTGGGAAAGGAGATATCTGCCAAAAATGATGATTGGGGTTTCAAGGATGAATGAAATCTCAATTTTGTGTCTCTTTTCACTTTGGAGAAAAGTACCTTTGTTTGACAATCACACGGAATAATTTACATCATAACTCATATTAAAATTTTAAAAATGGTATTCCTAGAGTAGAAGCTGTTCTTCTAAACTAAAAACACCTTATGGATCTAATATCTATTAATTGCTTCATGAACTCAAGAATTTTCAAGGTCAATCTCTTCATTTTAAAGGATCAGGTTCACCTAATAGTTTAATATAGTCTTGTATTGCATTTTAAATATGGTAATTTACAACTTGCTATTCTAATGAAAAGACTAAATGCTTACGCGGCTTCAGGAGAACCATTTCGCAGTACATTAACAGTGCTTTTATTGGAATCAACCTAAGCGCTGCATCTGCCAGGCCATGGATATGTGCAAATTGATGTGTGCATAGTTTAGGACATAACAAATTCATGACCTCTTCAGCCTGTCAGGCTCTGAAATCAAATTGGTCCATGAATCCTGATTGTGTCTGCTTTCTTTTAGGCAACAGAAAAAATATCTTGCCTAAAAGGCAATTCCTTTTCCAGAATATTCTTTCTCTGATTTGTAAAGAAACGATCATGACTTTGAGCACTTCTTGCACTATCAGATGCAAAGGACACTACATCCGCTGGAAAAAGGGATTTTGTATTCTCTGACACTCCACTGTAGAAACCCTCCCCAAAATTACTTTTTCAAAATAACCAGCTAACAAGCTGGGTTAACTAGCTAAGGAAAACCCTTGCCTTAGTGTTATTCTGTTGTTGTAAATCTCACAGTTAAAAGGTGGTATATCTAAGGGAAAATATTACCAGAAGTGCAAGTGAAGTGTACTTAAATAAGGGAGTAAACACTAAGGAATTATTCTGATGATGGAAAATTAGCCTTTTTTGAGAGTGGTTTACCCAGCAACCTGTTTCATCCTGGAGGTTCATTTAATTTCAAATTCTAAGAAAATGTAACTCACATTTAAAGAAAAACAGAGTTGAATAGATTCAGGGGGGTTGGAACTGGATGAGCTTAAGGTCATTTCCAATCCTAACTATTCTGTGATTCTGCGATTTCATGATTCATAAATCGATGCCACTGAAAACCATTTGTCTCGGGACAAAGAACTCCCATGTCTCAGGAGCATGCTCTAGTCCAAGGCTGTAGACTTTATGTATCTTTCTCAATTCATATCAAGGCTGTATTACTCTTAATAGTATTTAGATTTTTTTAGATGGAAGACAGAATAACAGTGACTGTGATCCTGTTCAACAAACCTTTAAATATTATTCCGTGTGGAGGAGAGGCACTTTAACAAGAAAATAAATATTTCAAACATATTGAAGAACAACCTATGCCCTGGGTATTTTCTTAAAAAAAAAAAAAACAAAAACAAAAAACCAAACAAACCAAGAACAAAAGCATGACTCAAAGATCTGTTCTAAATTACACGTAAAAAAATAAATTCAGTGGAAAGAATAAGCCACTCTTCTTTCTATCCAAAATGTTCAGGATATACTGTTGTAAAGATTACATTTTTCATTCACCTAAGCAAATTGTGACTGCAAAATGGAGAAAGTATGTATTTTATTTTATAAAATGTAAATATAACAGTTGGAAACAGGAGAGGAAAAGAAGTCCATACATTTTAACTGACAGCAGAGAACAAACAATACAAAATTATTCTGAAAATGCATACGAATTTTCAGATGTGTAAAAACATCTCCAACAGAAAAATTTAATCAATTTGTGTGCAAAACAATAGTGAAATTTGCCATTAATTTATTTGGAACTAGTAATAGAATATAGTTTCTAGAGTAAACATGCAGAGAACTTTTTAAGCAAAAGTACGATGATAACCCAAAAAGGGGTGAATTTAAATGGGTTGTTGTTCCGTGAATTAGAGGCACTCCTGTAAGGAAAAGAAGCTGGAGCAGCTTCTGAAAGTGACTAATTTGGAGCACTGGGAGTAGGTAAAGCAGTGATTTCTTGTACAGTTTAAAGGGGAAAAAAAAAACCAGAGCAGTTTATGAAAAAGGTTGCTTTATAACAGCTATAATGTGCAACTGCTACAAAATAGTTAGGATTGTCTTTCCCTGGTTTCCCACAACCAACCAGAAAAGGACAGGAAAAAGAGTTACTTTAATAATATCCTGTTACCTAATGCTTTCTGTTGGATAATTCCACTTCAGCTTGTATTCTATTTTGCTGAATTTAGTGAGCCATTTCTGTTTATTTGGATCTTGCCTTTGTAATATGCTTCAATTTCCATTTTCATTTGTACTGTTTTAAGTATTTGCAGAGGGATTTGCATACATTCAGGAAACACAAAGGGGAAACAAATAGAAAGGTTTCAAAGATAATAAAATGTTCACTGTTGCCTTCACTGATATGGAAACTTTTATCATTTAACTCCTTATCACAGAATTCGCTGGTAATTACTTTATGGATCTTTGAAGCTAAGTGCTTCCATTGAGATATTAAGTTCCCATATATTCAACGGATATTAACTTAAGTGGAAGGCATTCAGCCTCTCAAAGGACTGAAGTGATGATGTTGAGACTGGCTGATGAATGCACGGGAAATAATCCTAAAAAAATCTGTCTAAAAGAGGAGGATAAGCACTTTTCAAAAACATTTTTACTTTTTAATATTTGAGATAATCCAGTGTTTGTGCAGCATAAATCCATTTGACGCACTCCTGTACGGAAAACTGGGCAGAGGTGGTAAACTATTCCATGGAGTATGTAACAAAATTAAATTATCAAATTAAGAGAAAGGGAGTATCTATTAAAGTCTGCATAAAGAAATCAGACCAGAGGAAATAGTTCCCTATATTGCTGCATGGATGTAAAAACTCCAAGTAAAATCAGTTGCTGAAATTGACTTTGAAGAAACAATCCTAAGAAAACATGTGATGCTAGACAGAGATGGGCCCTGGGAAAGTCAGAGGTGAAATAAAAAAGTAAATTAAGTTTTTCCTTTTAAATGAGAAGAATTACTCAGATGCTAATAAGCAGGAACAGGCAACACAGAGCAGAAAATTACTGCAGTATTTGTGTTAGTAGTTAAAGGAGGAATGTGATTATTATAACATAAAGAACAGGACAGAGACAATGTGATGAGAATTTATGAAGCCAAAAATAAATAGAATGTGTGATCTCTGGGCATAAGAACTTTGAGGAACACTGTCAAAGCAGCTTTATTACATATTGGCAAAAGCAAAAAATGAAATAAAATCCATCACATTGTTTTGACTTCACAGTTTGAAAGGGAGAAGAGAAGGGTACGCGATGTTCAGGTGGGGTGTTACCTATAACACAGTGATTCCCTCTGAGATAATGCTGAGTGAGAAAGGATTGTCAGTCCTTCAATGTTTATACATACAAAAACATAGCTGTGAGAATGAATTGACATCAAAATTAAGTTTGAGAAGAAAATAACAAGAAGGTGAGGGGTGGGAAGGGATAAAATAAAACACATCAATACCATTTTCCACTAAGCACCTCTTAACATAAATTTGGTGGACGGACCACCTGATGGGTAAAGAACTGGCTGGATGGCTGCACCCAGAGTTGTGATCAATGGCTCAATGAACAGCTGGAGACCAGTAACAAGTGGTGTCCGTCAGGGGCTGGTGTTGGGACTGGACTTGTTCGGTATCTTCGTCTGTGATACGGACAGTGACATTGAACACCCTCACAAAGTCTGCATATGACACTAAGTTACGTGGTTCAGTTGATACTCTGGAGGGAAGGGATGCCATCTAGAGAGACCTTAACATGATTGAGAGGTGGACAATGCCAACCTTATGAAGTTCAACAGAGCAAAGTGCAATGTCCTACACCTGAGTCGGGGCAATCCCACGCACAGCTGCAGGTTGGGCAGAGAAAAGATTCAGAGCAGCCCTGTGGAAAAGGACTTGGGGATGTTGGTCAGTGAGAAACTGTGTATGCTTCATTTTATGCTAGCAGCCCAGAAGACCAACTGCATCCTGGGCTGCATCAACTGAAATACAACCAGTAGGTTGGAGGATGTGATCCTGCCTCTCTACTCTGCTTTCATGAGACCTCACTGAGAGCAATGTGTGCAGTTCTGGTGTCCCTAGCTAAAAGACATGGAGCTGTTAGAGCAAGTCCAGAGGAGGGCCATGAGGATGACAAGAGTGATGGAGCACATCCCCTATGAAGACAGGCTGTTCAGCCTGCAGAAGAGAAGGCTTCGTGGAGACCTCATAGCAGCCTTCCAGTATCTGAAGGGAGGCTATAGGGATGCTGGGAAGGGACTCTTCATCAGGACAGGAGGTAATGGGTTTAAACTAAAACAGAGGAAGTTCAGGTTAGATATAAGGAAGAAGTTCTTTACTGTAAGGATGATGAGGCACTGGAACAGATTGCCCACAGAAGCGGCAAATGATCCATCCCTGACAATGTTCAAGACCTTGGGTGACATGGCTTAGTGCTAGGTGCCCCTGCCCATGGCAGGAGGGTTAGAAGTACACGATCTTAAGGTCCTTTCTAACTAACTGTTCTATGATTCTACAATAATCAGGGGAAGAAAGGAAAACTTAATCACATACATGAATAAATTATACATGTGATTGACATTCACACTGATATTCTTTAAAACTATTCTACCATAATTGCATTTATGCTAACGTCATTTCATATTTCCATGGAGGCTACAGAGTAAACATTTTATGTTTATGATATCTGAGAGACCATGATTAGGGGTCTACAATGCTGCAAATTAGAATGGCGTTTGTTAAAACTGCAAGATCTAGCTTTATGAAACAAGGTGTTCAAACTAACAATTTGCCTAAAGCAATGAATTTAGGTTTATGGAATTCGAAGCACAGCCACACAGTGCCAACACAAATGCTGCATGTGAAAACCAGTTTTTCAGTGACTTCTGTTGTTTTCATATTTTTATGTACCAGAGAGCCGTCATGGAAAATGACCAGATCAGGTTACTTTCTTACAAAATCCTGTATCTCCAGGCAAATCTGCCCTCTAATAAAAATTTCAACTTCCTGCTCATGACTTTCAGATCCAGAATTTAGACTTTATCTTATTACAATACTAAGAGTGATATACTAACAAATGCAATTTCAGGGCATTGGCAGAGGTCTTAAAGATAATGCAAACATGATGACTGTGAAGCTGTGAGCTCAGAAGCATGCCTTACAATATAGGAAACAGGATGGTACTACCAAAGCATGTAACACTGTTTATTCAGCCGCTATTCTGAGGGTAAAATACCATCATCTTTGTAACTGGATTTAGTTTTTCATGGGTTACAGAGAATCTCAAAACCATAGACCTATGCATGCAAAGCTATGAACATATATACCCATACATATACGTGTATAAAATATAAATAATGAATAACTGTTGTGGGTTGAAGCTGGCTGGAAGCCAGGTGCCCACCAAAGCCGCCACCACTCCAAATGTGCCCCTGTTCTTCTTCTTCCCCCTGCTCTATAGCCTAAACTGCATGTACTATAATATGGGATATCATTGGGGGTCAGTTGGGATCAGCTGTCCTGGCTGTGTCCCCCACCCTTCAACTCCTTGTGCACCCCTAGGCTGCTCATTGATGAGATGGGCTGAGGAGCAGAAAAGGCCTTGGCTTTGTGGGCAGTGATCATCAGTAATGAAAACACCCCTGTGTGATCAGCACTGTTTCCAGCTCAAGTTCAAACCACATTAAACATTAAGAAAAAAATTCTTCCCTATGAGGGTGGTGAGGCCCTGGCACAGGCTGCCCAGAGAAGCTGTGGCTGCCCCATCCCTGGCAGTGCTCAAGACCAGCTTGGACAGGGCTTGGAGCAACCTGGTCTAGTGAAAGGTGTCCCTGCCTCTGGCAAGGGGCTGGAACTGTATGAGCTTTAAGGTCCTTTCCAGCCCAATCCAGTCTGTGACTGTATGATTCTATGATAACTCATGCTAGCTACTATGAAGAAAATTATCTCTATCCCAGACAAAACCAGCACAGCCATTTTAGAAGTTATTTAAAAGCAGTGTGCCAAGTTACCTGAATATAATTCTTACCCTTTTTTCACATTCAAGATCATCATGAAGTAAAAAAAAAAACAAATAAATATATTAGAAAAGACTGAAATTCTTGAAAAAGATTCTAAGTAAAGGTTTTATTCTAAGTCCTGTTTGCGCAGTGGCAGGAGGAATTCAAATGTTTAAACACAGGTATGAAAGGCTATTTTAGGCAGTATAATGCAATCCTGAATTTGCAGAAGTTATTTTCTACCCCTGCAAATTTTTTTGCATCTGGAATATCTACAATGACACCAAACTCCTACATTATATAGTCGGATTGCTCCCAGGGTGTTTGCTTATTAAAACCTGTCTATAGAAGTCTGTTGAAGATAAAAAAAGAATCCAGGTAGCAACTTGCAAGTAAGGGTTTCTGTTTCTTACCTATGAGGTGGTCTTTGCTTAGATACTCATTTTTTTTTTCATTGTGTAACTGATTTCTGAAGCATATCTTCATTTTCCTTCGTGGCAGCTGCCTTACAAATAAACATTTCAAAACTGATAATTTTCATGGTCAATATTAACACATTTTCCCCAATCTTTGATCACTGCAAGTAATTTTGTTTTCAGTTTTCTAGGGCTACTCTAAAGCTGACACGGCAATAAACAGGCAGGCAGGGTGTCCAAGGATTTGTCCTCTCTACAGTCCACATATGTGACAAAACCCACTGTAGATGCAATGAATGAAGTTAGTTCTAACATATAGAGGGAAAGTCAATGAAAAAGAATGGGTAAGATTACTGTATCATCAACCTCTGTTCCTGCTGACCAGGTCACTTTATCAAGGGGAATAGAAGACCTCTAGCTTCATCTGCTGGCTCTTCATGAACAATCCTCTCTGTGTCCACTGGACCACTGTTCAAGTACAGCTCTCTCCATATCACTTTATTCACCATATCACTAGCAGACATCGCACCCCAATCTCTGAAATGTCCTTAACAACATTTCCCCCTATCTACATGATTCATGTGCATTTTCTGTATTACTTGTCTTATCCTCAAACTGTACAGTAAGGAGCTTAATTCCAAAACTTGAATATTTCTCTATAAATGTGCTCTAAAATGGATGACTTAACATCTTTGATTGCTTGCTGCAATGCAGCTTATGAAGCATAATATCATTTGGAGTTTCCCAGTCCTGACACAATGTATACATAATGTACCGTAAATCACTTGGGCAAAGCCCTTGAGACAGAAAAACTGCAAGCAGGCATGGGAAGCAGTACGCTTTTCTAACTCCCTCAAGTCTCTCCAGAGGGATATTTCATTATGTCAGTTCAGGCAATGTAAAGGCTAAGAGCTGAACCATGCAATTGCTAACTTCAGTTATTCACAAATCCACCACAGAACACACAGACATGGCTGACAGCCTTGTAGGAGCACTACCGAGACAGCTCTGTTCTCCTTGCTCAAATTATCTTACCTGGTGGAGCTGCTCAGGTTCCTTAAAACTGATAAATAATGTATCATTCTGTTTGTACTGTCTCCTTCTACTTTCTTTGAAAATGCCTAAAATAATTTCTCCTTCTGTTTTCCCAACTTTTCCACATTACCTACTCAGGAAATAATGAGGAATAAATATGGTGACAATATTTTAGATGATCATAGAATCACAGAATAGTTAGGGTTTGAAAGGACTGTAAGATCATCCAGTTCCAACCCCCCTGCCCTAGACCATACCACCCAAAGCTCTGTCCAACCCAACCTTGAACACCACCAGGGATGAATATCTACCACTTCTGTGGGCAACCCATTCCAGTGCCTCATCACCCTCACACTAAAGAACTTCTTCCTTGTATCTAACCTGAACTTCCTCTGTTTTAGTTTAAACCCATTACCTCTTGTCCTATCACTACAGTCCCTAATGAAAAGTGCCTCCCCAGCATCCCTATAGCCCCTCTTCAGATACTGGAAGGCTGCTATGAGGCCTCCTCCCAGTCTTCTCTTCTCCAGGAAGAACAGCCCCAACTTTCTCAGCCTATCTTCATACAGGAGGTGCTCCAGTCCCCTGATCATCCTCGTGGCCTCCTCTGGACTTGTTCCAACAGTTTCATCTCTTTTTTATGTTGAGGACCCCAGAAGTGCACACAATACTCCAAGTGAGGTCTTCCAAGAGCAGAGTAGAGGGGCAGGATCACCTTTTTTGACCTGCTGGTCAAGCTTCTTTTGATGCAGCCCAGGATACAGCTGGCTTTCTGGCCTGCAAGTGCACTTGGAAACTGGCTCATATTCAGTTTCCCATTGACCAACACCACCAAGCTCAATGATGGTTTATAATCTTGTGAATGTTGACAAAAAGTCAATTTAGGGTTAACAAGGCGGTAATAATACCTTATGGACAAAAAGACTGCAGAAACTCAGGAAACGGACACGTTATTTTATGCTGCTTTGATTCTTGCAAATCATGACAGTTTAAAAGGTGTTCTGAGCAGAGACCACCTTCAGCTTTTGTAACAATATATGTAGCCTCTAACTGGCAAAATACCTTTGTAATCTGCCATCAGAAGCACCACTTATATATCACTTTGAACTTGTTTTTGAAATGAGAAGGAGAAATGAGAAAACATACTTCAACTTCACTGTTTATTGTAAACAGCCTGAGTTGAAATTCTGAATTAAACTTACAAGTTTTTTTTTATTTCTATCCATTTACTTGTCTTGCTTCTAGTGTACTGTCACGTTAAGGCACCAGGTAGTCTACCCGCTTCCCAAGAAGGACGAGACCCTTGTATCCAACCCGCCTG
>WYDI02033968.1:0-15113 GCA_009867235.2 Psittacus erithacus | reverse complement strand
GGGCAGCCACAGCTTCTCTGGGCACCCTGTGCCAGCGCCTCAGCACCCTCCCAGGGAAGAGCTTCTGCCTAAGATCTCATCTCAGTCTCCCCTCTGGCAGGTTAAAGCCATTCCCTCTTCCTGTCCCTACAGACCCTTGTCCAAAGCCCCTCTCCAGGTTCGTTGTAACCCCTTTGAGAGCTGCTCTGAGGTCATCCTGGAGCTGTATGTTTCTGTAAGTATAAACACATTAAGAAGTAAAAGCACAGGGAGAAACACGTATAGAAAACCTTCACAATTCTGATAAGCCCCAACTTGTTAATGAGAAATGTTGAGAAGGATTCCCATAAACTGTGGAGTTCTGAGATTGCCTTTATTCTCAGGTAAGCTTATTATGGGGCCAAAGGGAGCTCCTTATGAACACCAGCTGTTCTCCATCAAGTACGTACATGGGTGGTAGAGAAACAGTATACCCCTCTTATTCCCTCTTCTCCCAGGGAATCCTGCAAATTTGCCTGATTCGGAAGTTTTAATCTACCAGTAGGAAAGTTGCTGTAGGGAGTGGTCATTAATCTCACTGTGTTAAGAGTCCAGATTTAGTGGGGATGTGTTTTAAACAGAATGAGTTTCCCAGAGCTTGGGGATAGTGCTTTCTAAGTGACAACGTCAAGTGAACATGTAGCGACAGAATACAGAGATTGCAAATTGTACCAGGAACGGAGAAGTTCTGCGGTGTAACTCCTTGCCAGTTAGCTTATTTACGTGAGCAATCTAACCAAGCTCATACTTTCATCCAGCTTTAAAACTTCAAAACTGGTTTGGTGTAAAATGTGATGGAGAGTTGATAAGGCAGGGACATTGCTCCAGTTGTCATCTGCAGTCTGCTGTTACAGTTCAGTCTTACTGGAGATCTACCTGGAGGGGTTTAGCAGGGACAGAGAGCTGCTTTGTGCTATGTATTAAACAAACACTAGTAGGCAGTGCTGGCCTCAATTAGCTATTAAGCTAATAGCCCAGATTCTGCAAATTTTAACCTATTTCATGTGACCACTATACTCATGTTAGTGGCCCCAAGCAGGCCAGTGTTTGAGTCAAGTTACTCATAAGTGTTTGCAGGATTAACCTGTCGGTTCAGCATTTAACTCAAAATTATGCAGGAAATAAATTTTATGCCCTTTTTCTTTTTAGCAGTCATAGCTATAAAAAGTTACATTGATTTACTATTTCAGATTTAGAACCTTGTTCACATTTTAAGAGAAATAAACCTCTTCAAAGACAGCTTGATAGTAGAAATGCTTTTTAGAGAAGTTTTATTGGCTGCAGGGAATTTCAGTGCCACTGGCACATCTGGGAGAGCTTTTTAGAGTCAAGCATTTAGCTCAAGAGTGAGGCTTCCCCCAACACAAACATCTGTTTCTTGTCACATAAGAGAGAAAAGCTGCAAAAGGAAATAAAGTACAGTGAATAAAACTGCAGCTCCCTGCAAACATCCCTCACAGTCTTGATCGTAGGAGGGCTTTCCAGCTCTTGATGCTGTAGCCGAGGCAGGGGGTGGGTTTTGTGGGCTGGGCTGAAATTTGACATCAGGAGGAAGCTGAAACCCAGCATTGGTGGGAGCTGGATGTGATGCAGAGATGAAGGCTGGATCTAGCTTGACGCTTAGAGAATGTGAAAGAGGGAGTGATTTAAAGAGCAAAAGAAGGAGTCCATGTGAGGCAGTGGAGGAGAAACTGCGAGAAAGGGGTAATCTGGCATAACAGAAGGGCAGCCACAGCACGTAGAGAAGGTAAATAAGTAATCACAGTAAAATAAGGAGCAATTTGGTTGAAAAATGCCTGGTTGCTGCTGCTCTCCTGGCCTGACTGGAGATTATAGAGATGGTATGTGCTGTTTCGTTGCAGCACATTTCTGATACGTTTGTGCAGACCTTCATAGGAAATCTATCTCCATAGTGGTGAGCTTTTCTAAAGGTAGTGTGTCAACTTCAAAGAGAAAAGAATTTTTTTTTCAAGCATTGATTTTTTTTTTCTTTTCTTTTTAAGTAAGATACATTTGTATGGAAGTAAATGAGTGTTCAGAGGCAGGTACTGGCACATCTGCAAGGTGCATGCATGTTACGGGATTGCAGGCTAAAGATTACTTGTAGTTAGCTGCTGAACCTCACGTGTGCTTTAGTTTGCTTCCTTTAGATGTGTTAGCAAGCTGTTAACACCTGCACTGAACATACAATTGCAAAAAAATCTTAAGAGGATTTAACTAATAGTAGTTTTGTACATTAAGAGAATGGTGTGAAATTATAGAGGTAGGAAATAAAGAGGGATCATAATGGAAAATGGCTGCGTGATGAAGTGTAAACAAATCAGAAGTTAAATTAAGTCCTATTAAGTCTGACTCAGATATGATTTGCCTCAACTTGACTTCTCTGGAGTTGCAGGATGTTTTTTCCTGTGCTGCCGAAATAGTATTTGAACATTATGCAGATACTGCCTGTTTAATCAAACAAACAATCATTTGAGCACAAGCATGAGTTTAGGGATGAGTGATCAGGGCATTTGCTGAGGCTGTAGGTCATAAGGGACCCTGTTAAACTAGTGCAGATCATCCAGTGTGTGGATGTGAATGGGAGAAGACAAGGACTGAATTTTAGCATCTGACCCTACAAAGGTGACACTGGCTCTGCTTGAAGAAAGAGATGTTACTTCCTGTTTCCAAGTAAATCTTTTATCCACAATCCAGTATCCACTATCAATCAATATGCTGAGAGATGGCAGTAATGAATCTTTCCATCAAATACAGGGAGGCTGCTAGCAGCACAGCACCTCTCTGACATTGCATGCTCTAATTACATGCAAAGTTTGTAGGAGTGTTGAAACATCACAGAAAAGAGTAAAAGATAAAAGCCAAGATTTCAAAAAATGATGGACCAGGACTTCCAAGAATAACTCCAATAGAGAAAATGCAGCTTGATTCATGAGCAAAAAGAAAAAATACTTAGCTATTCCTGTAGGAATGCAGAAACCACAAACACAGGCTGCAGTAGTTGCAATTAAATGCACTACATAGGGATGATTTATCACCCGTGTCCTACAACAGCTTTACTTCGGAGAACTGGATGACTCTCCAGCCATGCATTCAGCCCTGTGCTCAGCACTGTCTGGCACCCTGTCTCTGGGCAGACGGCCAGTGTACTGAAGTATGTGGAATCATAGAATCACAGGATGGTCTGGGTTGAAGGGACCTTAAAGTTCATTCAGTTCCAATCCCCTGCCTTCTACTTCCCGGGTGTCCACAGGACACCTTCCACTAGGGCAGGTTGCTCTGAGCCCCTGTGTCCAATGTGTCCTTGAACACTGCCAAGGGGTGGGGCAGCCACAGCTTTTCTGGGCACCCTGTGTCAGGGTCTCACCACCGTCACAGGGGAGAACTTCCCATTATTTGATCTATAGGATATAGAAGTACTTTGAAAGTAGCAAGTTGACCAAGCTTCAGGGAATTTTCATTGAAAGGTTGTGTGGTATTTGCAGATCTTTTGCTGACTACACTGAATGTGATGACAAAGGTACAGCCAGGAGACTCTAATCTCCAGGATGTATACAGGGAAGGAAAACTGGAAAAGTCGGGAACTGTCTGAGTCATTAAACAGGTCAGCTGTCCATTTTCTGACCCATAAACATGCTATACTCTCTATGATACCTGGGCAGCCATGCATAAAGGAAAGGACAACCTCAAGTTGTTGCAAAGTTTCCAGACAGCTTTTAGAGTTCAAGTCTGTGTGGACAATTGTATCAGTACAGCTTTAGCACTATAGACAGTATTGGTTTAAGATTTAATTAGAATAGGACCTTTTTACTGAATTCATGGAATGACAGCTTGTTGATTTTATCTCTAGCTCCTTTTTCCAGCTTTTACTTGGAAATTATTTTTAAATTGAGATGTGGGAGGTGTATTAGGTCACTGAAAATGACAGACTGGGGATGTAATCAATAGTTCATTTTTGAGAAAGAGGGTGCCAGAGGAGCTGTTGCAGATCAGGTGAATTGCTGTAATGGCACTCAGTCACACACCAACAAAATTACTTCTTACTGCATTTGCTCATCATCATGAGTTGTAACCCTTAGTGTTCATTTACCAGCTTTCCAATGATTCCCTAAAGAACTGGGATGCATTTGCCTTACAAAACTCTCAAGAGTGTGATTCTTTCTATTTGGGTATTAAAATATGCAAAGGGTTGTTGTAAAATATTTAAATTTATTGCTTATAACTGTCAATACAGTCTCTGGTAGGAAAATTACCTTTAATTAGTACAGAGAGATTAGTAAGAGAAATAGCTTACTAAAAATCTCACTGAGTCTCTCTAGGTCTCACCAGTGAGGATGTAGACCCCCTGAGGAGCTCTTAGTTCTCTTTTTCAAGACAGAAGAGGTACAACCTCTGAAATAAAATCTCACCCTTCTGTTTTTGCCCTTTAATGCTAAGTTAGAAGAGCATCCTTCTGTGTGACAAGTTTAAACACTGACCGTGTTTCTGCATTCTGAGCTACTTGTGTGGTTTGGGCAAAATGCCTCTTTTTGGACATGTAACACTGGGCAAATCAGCAGTTCCCATTTGTGAACTCAGTTATATATATCCTGACTTGAGATCTGAGAAGGAAATAGCTGTTGGCCTGTTTTTACTGGCAATGTGAGAACTATATGCTCAGTTACAAGTCCTGTTCTGCTGCTCCTGCCAATACCCCATAAGTGATTTTCCATATAAAAATTCTGTGTGATCATCTTTGCTGGAGGGAGTCTATGTTCCATGTTCCAAGGCCAGGCTGAATGGGGCTTGGAGCAACCTGGTCTAGTGGAAGGGAGATTGGAACTGGATGAGGTCCCTTTAAGGTCCCTTCCAACCCAAACTATTCTGTGATTCTATGATTCTGTGTGATTTTGGCAAGCATTCAGTGTTTTCTCATTCAGTGTTCCTGAACTGTAAGCTGCTATGGCCTCTTTTAAAGCAATTCCTTATTTTTTAATCATATTTATTTTACAGTTAATTTAAAAATTCTATTAATTTTAATATTTCAATTCTGATATATTTTTCAGTATCTTAGTAAGGGGCTTATATCTATAAATAGTCTTCCTTGCTAGTCATGTAGTTTATGACTTTTCTAGAATGTAATATTCTGTTCTGAAAGAAAAGCAGCTATCAAGTTTTAGTGTACGTGCTTGCACTTATTGATGTGAAGATAACAGTAAGAACTACTAATAAATGGATATCTAATTTTTGTCAATAAAACCAGTCGAATTTTCTTAGCATGGGCAGCTTCCTAGACCTGCAGCTGAAATTGATCCACTTCACAGACAGCTAATAACAAACATAATGAAAATACCATTTTCAAAGAGCAGATTCAAGGTACAGTAGATATCTTTCCCCTTCACACCTCAGTAGATACATTCTGCAAGAAGTTTGTATTCCTTATGATGAAACCCCAAAACCTTGCTGTTATCTATGTTGCCATAATCCACAGCTTTCAGAGACCTATGCTCTGGAATTAAAATCACCAGAAAACCAGGAATGTTGTTTCTTGCAAAATAGTTTGAGCTCAGCTAAAGTGGCATGGCTCCTGTTGCTTTTCATCTAAGCCTTTGACATCTCTTAAGGCTTAGAAGAAAATGAGAAGTATTATTAGTTAGGTAAACGAATCCCACATGCAGTGCTTTTCATTATCTAACAAAAAAAAAGCCTGAGGTTCAGTTAGAGGTGAAAGCAAATTGGTTCTGGTCCTAGACCTCAAAACTCATCATATTTTCTGGGCCACCTAGCAAGTTATTTCTTACATGCTTTTTTTCACCGTTGGTTAATTCCTGGCAGCACTGCTTAGATAGGGAAGAAAATCCGTCCTGAGAAAAACTATTTTGTAGCGTTTCAAAGCAGATTTATTAAGGAGACTGCTGGGAGCATTCATTCAAACATTGCAAGAGGCTCCTAGGAGAGACTGTGGAATCTCTGTCTTCGGAGGTACTCAGAACTTAACTGGAGAAGATCCCGAGCAGCCTATCACAGTTTCAGAGTAGGCCTTCCTCTGAGTAGCACACTGGACTAGAGTGCCTACCGAAGTTCCTACTTCCATAAACCAGTTGGTGATCATATGACATTTTGGCTCTATTTCAATCCCAGTTTAGCCATGGAATCTCCTACTTTGAGCTGAGTGGATGTGTCACCCTGATCTTAGTTCCCACTTTATATTCAGTTAGTGTTTGGCCAGTATTGATGCTCCTAGTCTGTCTTCCTGTGTTCACCATTTATCCATGAAACTTCTCCAGCTTGATACTTCTTTCTTCCAGGAATTTTTGGGTGAGGATGAAATTTTAAATGATGACATTTAAATGAAACCATCCTGTTTTTTTGGTTTCTCTCGCTACCAAGAAGAACTAGAATACCTTTTTGATGAGGAAAGAAATGAAACCAGAAATATACAAAGGAAGATAGGTGGTTTGTATGGGTTGACAGTGTCATCTGTACACTGGGTTTAATCCATGTTAGGCGTTGTGATATTGGCTTTGAAACTTCCATATTGTGGGGTCTTGAGCAAGTCACTATCTTTGGATGCTTTTTCCTGCCCATGGCTTGGGAACAAAGCTTTCTACAGTTAAATCTATGCTATGAGCGTGAACCAGCTTGGAGATCAGGAATGTGGGAGTTCACTTAGAAGAAGACTGAGCTCAGCCCAGCCACCAGGCTACAAAGGTGAAGGAAGGCTGAGGTCAATCCTGGTACATAGCAAGTTAGGAGGCTGCAATTTGTTTCCTACAATTGTATATATATATATGTATATAAACACACATACATACATATGCTTTCCGGCATCATTGTGTAAACTCAGTGCCTCATTTTGATATTGAGCAGGGGTCAAAGTTGATACAGGTGATACAGGGCTTTGAGAAAGAAGTGAATGAGGCTTTATTCACCTCTGAGTAACAAAAAGAACCAGAGCTCAAAAAGGGGTAATACCAGGCTCGCCCATGACGAGGTGTGGGATGGCACACCAAGGTTAGAGGGAAGAGGTGCTGGCTAGGGCCTGCACTCAGCTTGTTGCTGTGAGACATTCTAGCTACACTGAAGCACACTTGAAGTCTTATAGATGAGCCAGGGGCTTCTGAGATGGGATTGAGTGCACCTTAAATGAGTTTGTAGATGACCCCAGGCTGAGTGCTGTGATTGACGCACCTGAGGGGTGGGGTACCATACAGAGGGACCTCGACCAGCTCTAGAAGTGAGTCCATGTAAACCGCATGAAGTTTAACAAGGCCAAGTGCAAGGTCCTGCACATGGGCTGGGGCAACCCCTGTTATCAGTATGGTCTAGGGGATGAATGTCAAGGCTTCCTCCCAAAGAGAAGGTGAAATCAGGTACTAATGATGAAGGGAGTGAGAGCAGCTCTGCCTAGAAGGACCTGAAGTGCTGGTGAATGAATGGAGTGCTGGAGATGACCCGACTTCAGTGTGCGCTTGAGCCCAGACCCCACCCTGTGTGCTGAGCTGCACCCCCAGAGCGTGAGCAGCAGGTCAAGGGAGGGGATTCTCCCCCTCTGCTGTGCTCCGGGGAGACCCCCCCTGCAGTCCTGATCCAGCTCTGGGGCAGCAAAACGAGAGGGATATGGAACTGCTGGAGCGAGTCCAGAGGAGGCCACGGAGATGCTGCAAGAGCTGGGGCAGCTCTGCTCTGGAGCCAGGCTGAGAGAGCTGGGCTGGGGCAGCCTGAAGAAGAGAAGGCTCCTGAAGGGGAGACCTTAATGTGGCCCTTGAGTACTTAAAGGTAGCTTAGAAGAAAGATGGAGACAAACTTTAACTTGGCCTGTTACAACAGGACAGGGGTTGATGGTTCTAAACTAGAAAAGTGGTAGATTTAGACTAGATATAAGGCTTAAATTTTTTAAGATGAAAGTGGTGAGGCTGTGGCACAGGTTGTCCAGGAAGGTGGTAAATGCCCCATCCGGGGAAACATTCAGGGTCAGGTTGGATTGGGCTCCAAGCAACCTGATCTAGTGGAAGGTGTACCAGCCCGTGGCAGGGGGTTGGAACTGGATGGTCTTTGAAGGTCCCTTCCAACCCAAATCACTGTGTGATTCTATGATACATCTCAATTGTAGTTGTAATGAAGCTCTCATCTAATCTAGTCATTTAAGCACTTTTGTAGTCACTGTTTAGAGAGGCACACTCAAATGGCTGGTTAGCCTGTCTGCCTGTCTTAAAAAGCGATACAACATTTCTGGTGATGCCAGTTTTTATCTGCTGTCTACAGCAGGAGTTTGCTGAGCAGCTCTTCTAGACACCCATCACTCAGAGAGCTAACATTTAATCAAGTTAATTCTGCATTTTACACACCACACACATACTCTGAGGAGGCCCATAGCAAAAGCCAGCTCATGTTTTCTCCTGAAGGAAAGGTGGATTTAACTTTTTTGATATTACAGTTCAGAAGAAGCACAATATATACTTAGATGTATATGTAATTAGTACTATCAGTATTAAACATTAATCAGACTTTTTATTTGCCAGTTCTAATATAACATGGTTTGGTTTGTTGTTTTTTTTCTCTTTCATATACTGTGACACCCAGAAAAGAAGAATAAAACATTATTTGCAGTAAATAGAGCAAAGACAGGTAAAGCAGTCTATTGCCTGAACTCTGGAAGTTGGACATGTAAAAAGAGACTATTTGGATCATGAACTTTAGGAGCTGGGTACATTTTTGTGCAGGTTTTTTTCCAGAAGGTAGTCTAATAGTCTAATATATTATTTACAGTTAAGATATTTGAGTGAACGAACATTGCATTACTTTTTATGTTAAGATTTATCCATGTAAGGAAAAAATACGGCTTGTACTTCTTCTTAATCTACTTGTGTGACGTTCATTAGTTCCCAGGGAAACCATTAAGGTAGGATTTGACGAGTACAAAAGTGAAAATATGATAAAGCAGAGTTGGAAGAAAAATCTCTTACAAAAGCCACTAAAAGGGAATTAGTAACCCTAAGTATTAACTAGATTTGAGGTAAAGGTTCCTGTTAGTGAATAAGGACCTGAGAATTGATTCTAAGAGTATGGAACAAAATGATACAAAGCAAAGTAATTTCAGAGATGTGACGTGGTGTTTTCAGCCTGCATAATACTTTAATCCTCAGACCTACTCTTCTAAAACCATCATCTGTGGTTAATCAGGAGTGCTTACAGCAGCGATTGAAATGGCCAATTCACTCCTTTTATTCCAGTCAAATTTTCCTCTCAGCTACAATGCTGTCCTCTGTATTTGTGAAGGTAGGATCACTTGGATCTTCCTTTGACTGCCAGCCAAATGAAAAATTGCATTTGTTTGACTCACTATTCAAGCTGATTTGTTTTCCCTCTGGACATTCACTAGCCTGTAATGGAAAAACCCAAACCACAATTTTTAGGTGCTTTAGAATTTGTTTTCAATGTGCTTTTAAGAAGTCTGGACAGGGCTGAGTCATTGTTCCTAACCTAGTCCTGTATTGGAGCTGTTTTATAGCATGGGGGATTTTTTAGTCTGGCTTCTTTCCCCTACTCCCTCAGTTTTCCTTATGCAAGGCAGGAGGGATCACACTGGGTTTTTAGCTTAATTCCTCCTCCGGACAAACTGGAAGCCAGGCAGTGGTGTACATGCTCAGTGACACAATTTCATCATCACTGTCTTAGCTAAGGGGAAGTTGCATCTTTGTGCTAACAAACCCCTGTAGTGAAGCTCATCATCCTTTCTGAGTCAGATTAACTCTTTCCTTGAAGCTGAAAGGAGCTGCCCAAGTGTCAAGGTAGGCAGAGTCCTTGTTTCTCTCAGTAGCTTGGCACTAGTTTTGCTCTTTCTGCACATGATAGTTGACTCTCCAGACTCTGAAAAAGAGCTGTTACTGTCTGATACTAAGCCAGCACTTGAGCAGTAGTTGAACTGAGTGGCTCTAGGTTGCTGTGTGAATTCTTTTAAATTCAGATGATGAATTATGCGTATGTTATCTTTGCTGTGAAGGAAGAAACTGTAATAAGCTGCCATAACCAGTTCTGGCCATTGCATAACCACACTGCAAGTCATCATCCAAAGGCTGGACTGAAAGAGTTAAGGTTGATACCAGCTCCTGGTGTTGCTAAGTTGAAAGTTTGCCCAGCTGGAGATGGCAGGTCAGCTCCTCTCTGTGCATGGATGATGTGCAGGATGCTGCTAGCTGCTCATTCTCCTGTGCTGGTTCATTCCTATTGAAAATCTGTGCTTCATGCTGGTATGTTGTGAACTCCCCTGTGTATGGTGTGCTCTTCTCCTTGTGCAGTGATGCCAGGGGGACACACAGGAGCTGCAGTGCAGTAGAGCTTTGTAGTGGATGGGGTTCATAATCAGAGTGTTGTTACAAAGGTTTTTAGTAATGGAGGTATCATGGATGAATTCTTCATCTGCTCTCACTAGGTGATACTTAATTTATAATCAGAGAGAGTTGCTTTTCAAGAGTTTATTCATTTTCAGCTAATGGCTGGAGACTTAAAAATAAAATTCACATCTCATTAGTCTCTTGTCACTTTGAGAACTCATTCTCTGAAACTCATGGTTATTTTGCCTGAATCTGACACTGTAAAATACAGAAGAGTTTATGTCCTTCAGAGTGGCAGTAGCACAAAGGAAGCAACCAGATGCCGTTAGCAGACTTCTGCTGGGTTAATGGCCAGCAAAGGCTGGTGAGGATGACTGGAGCTTTCTAGCATCATTGTTATGATTTTGTACATAATTGCCCATGAGCAGCTATGCAACATCAAGCTCAGCTGCACAGCATCTAGCTCAGCCTCAGTATCATGTTGTCAGGCCTGTGCACCCGCATATCTCTCCCCACCAGCTTTCCAGCTAAGGGAAAGTGAGGCCAAGCACCTCTCAAGTTTACATAGTGAGGTTGTAGCTCTCCTGCTTTTAAAATCCTCCATCTCTACATGGCTTTCTGTCTTGGCCACTTGTGTGACATTTCTTTATCCTTCTGCCTACTTGAACAGACTGGTTTTCCTGGAAAATCAGCCTGTGATGTGCAAAAATAAGGTCATGATGTGATGTCCAAAGATTTCAGCAGGGCTTTCTTGAGAATGCCACAGATCACTTATTCAGGTGATCATTCTGCAAACACTTGCAGCTGACAAAAGCAGCACAGCTGCCAGAGTCTGTTCTTATCACCCTTTCAGTTCCCCTGAAAACTAACCTTTTAAATTAAATTATTTTTCTGTATGGGTTTAGTCTACACTGGATGACCTCTCTGGTAATCAGGATGCATCCATGCAAACACTAATTCTGTGCAAGAGAAGGAGCAGTGCAACAGCAAAGACAGGTAGCTGGAGGGCAGGACAGGTTTGTGTTTTGCATTGGTAATACCAGCTTAGGCCAGGTCATAGTACTTCTAATACTATAAAAAAACATTCTGTGTTGGCACACCATGAACATTTCCATAGACTAATGTAGTCTGGAACAGCTAGTTGGAAATGTTTAAGAAAATGATATTTATTTCCCTTTCTTTAAATTATGGCATCTTGGACCAGACTCTGCACTTTCATTAAGCAGCTGTGCAGTTGCAAGGGAAGTGAAGAAAACCCCTTCTGTACCCATATTGTTATAACTTGGTCTCTTCCAGAGCCAGAAGATGCTTTGTCACTCCAGGGTAGTAAGCAAGTGGAAACACAGTGTGCAGAGCAGACTGTGGACGCAGCAAATATGAGGAGAGGAGAAAAGGCCTTGACAGAGGTCAGAGAGGGGAAGAGAAATGTACTTTGGATGTTCGACTTGTCAGAATTTGTTTAGTGAATAAATAGAAACGTTTCCCAAAGCTGTTTTCAAGAGCTCTGGGCACATCCGTTGTATGTTCAGAGAAGGAGCTAAAATAACACAGTTGGAGGAAAAAGTTAACTCCCTAACTTCAGACATGGAGAAGGAGCGATATCCACTTCTGGCTATCGAATTCCAACTGTGAGGGGGGAACTTCACCCTGGAGCCCACCCCAAAAGAATTGGGAACAAGTAGGTTCCCAGTAGCATGTTCAGGAGGTTATGTTGTCATGGATCCTCTGGAAAACAGAGTCTGACCAGCTCCTGGGGTTGCCTTATACCCAGCTCAGTGCCTGTTATGCCAGTATAGCTCACCTTTAACACAAGCAGGATTTTCAGAGGGAAATGCAGATTTTTAGCAGCGATAGCCTGGTTGGAACCAATGAAGATCCCACTTACCTTTCCTTTTACTTGTCACAAAGCATCTGGAAATGGTGCCTGAACAAATGAGTCAGGATAATGTAGGGTTCAAGATGCCAACTGAGCCTTTGACAAGGGCTGGAAAAGGAATGAGAGGAAGGAAAACATGGCAATGGCACTTGAAGCCAAGCAAAAACTCATCTGCACTAAAAGATGTCTCATAAAGAACACAGTCTCTTTTCTATGCTTGCTGCCAATTGTACTTGATTAATCAGGTTTCTGTGGGGGTGTTTTCCTTCATTCCTAGCAGCATATTTTTCCATAAATGATCTTAATCTTCTTGCAGATAATTCATCGCCTGCAAGATCACAACTGTTCCAAAAAGTTGCAATATTTTGCCCTCATAAATAAATAGAATTCTTGTTGGAAAGCCATAAATACCTTTTCAAGACATCAGTCCCACAGAAGTATTTGTTATTTTAAAAGTAACCATTGTGTGCTTTCCTCCCTGGAAAAAAGGGAGGCTGGGAAGTGGGAGTTAGGCTGGTTTTGATCCTGTGGAGTTGACTGAAGTTTTCCTGCTGGAGTCTATTAGATAGTGTCAAAGCAGAAAGCATTTATGTGGAATACACCTGTTTCCAATAGCTTTCCCAGCTCCATAAAGGACATCTGTGGGAAAAAGTCCTATTCATTCTGGGAAAAACACATTTCTATAAAAGCTTCCCATCCCCCAGCCAGATGGGATAAAACTGAAGCAGCTGCAGTCCAGGTCCCATGAGAAATACTACAAAAAATGCAATCAAAATAATTAGTTAATGCCTTTTTTTATCCAGTGTGGTGACAAATAGGGGAAAAAAAAAAAAAAAGCCTGAAATTGCTGTTCTACATATCAGTCTAGTATGATGTTGGATGCTTCCCAGGATTGATTTAAGCTTTCCCTAGGGCTTTAAAAGAGCTCATGAGTGCTCGACCAGTTGCTGGATTAAGGATGTCTATTACCAATGGTAGCAGTAGGTTAAAACCACTTGCACGGTAGATTTTGCTGTGAGAACAACAACAAAAAGATATGTCAGAATTCATAATAAAATGATTTAGATTCTGCTTCCTCCCTTGGAAATCAAGTTTGCCTCCTATTGATTTAACTGTGTACTGTCTTAGGTTCTGATTAAGCAAAATTTGCTTGATGAGTCAACTTTATGGGGGATGTACAAATGAAAAATACATGGCCAAATACGTCTCTGGCATAACTCAGTGAAATCTGGCATTTACCCAGTTGTTAGCTGCTTGTTGTTTGAGGGTTTCTTTCCTAACCTTCAAATGGTGCAGCAAGTGATGATTTCTTTTGCAGGCACTTCAATTTCTTTTCCTGACTGAGCAAATAAAGCTGTGTACCAGGAACTGTAGCCCTGGTAAACTGTATTTGTCATTGTCATAGAAGGTATTTAGACTGCAGCCAAGTGAGATGATTGAATGATGGACGTAACCTAAAAATCAGGGCAGGTTCTCTTCACAGTCCTTAGCTTCTCTGATTTCACTCTTACATTTCATCCAGGGGCTGAATTATGCAAACATGAGTATTTTTTCATTTTATATTCCCATTATTTTTTCCTGCCATCTCTGTGGGGGAGCCTGGAAGCCAGGCATCTTGGTGAGGGTCATGAAAATAAGGGAATTTTGACTAATAAATGCTTCAGGTCACTCAGACTGTTCCCATCTCCCACATTACTGACAAATGATTACAGAATAGCCTAGCTAAGGAAGTTCTGAGTGGCTTACACAGTGATTCTGGGGTGTTAGTCTGCAATCTGTGTGGCTGTCCCGTCCCTGGCAGTGTTCAAGGCCAGGCTGGACGGAGCTTGGAGCAACTTGCTCTAGTGGAAGGTGTCCCTGCCCGTGGCAGGGGGCTGGAACTGGATGAGCTTTAAGGTCCCTTCCAGCCCAAACCAGGCTGTGATTCTATGACTCTATAATGTGTCAATGCTCTCAGGATCTCCATGCATCATCAAAAGAGTTTTGAGTCTCAATAAGCTCAGAGAGTTCCAAAACTTACGTGCTATATAACTGCGTATTTTCTTTTAATACTTCCAAATGATTTCATTTTTGTCGCTTTTCAAATTCTGTGAGTTCTAGAAGAAATGATATTTTAAAGTATCTGATTTTCTTCTATTGTCTGGAAACGTAACTACCCCCTCTTCTCACCTCAAGCCATTTTTGAATGTTACTGGGGGGTGAGGAAATATCATGACTTCCAGATTTGCCTTGCTTTCCTTTTCACTGTGAAAGGAGGGTTAGTAGTAGAAGTGGAAGGAAGGTTTACAAAGAGTAGTGTTAGTCATGTGGGCACAACACTAGCAGCAAAAATGGTGCATGTTGTTTCATGAAAGTGTATTTTATTTATTTGCTGATGGTCTTCAACAGTGGCTTTGAGAGAGATTAAAAAGTGGAGCAGAATATTACTGGGAATGCAGGTGAAATTCTATGGCTTTGTTCCACTTCAGTGGTAGGTGGCTGCTGGAAATATGAGTTTCTGTGGCAGTTCCACTGGAATTAATATTGGCCGTTTCAGTGGACTAAATATGAAAGGGAAAGAAAACATTCATAACTCGCTTCCTTATGTTATTTACTTGACATTAACTTCAAATTGTTTTCATGCTTTTTTTATACTTGGCTCTCTCACCAGCATTTTGGCATCCACTACGCAGATAGAATCAGAATCATAGAATAGTTAGGGTTGGAAATGACCTTAACATCATCAAGGCCCAACCCCCCTGCCATGGGCAGGGACACCTTACACTAAACCATGCCACCCCAGGCTCTGGCCAACCTGGCCTTGAAGACTGCTGGAGATGGAGCATTCAAAACTTCCTTGGGCAGCCCATTCCAGTGCCTCACCACCCTTACAGTAAAGAACTTCTTCCTTATATCCAATCTAAACT
>WYDI02033967.1:0-38693 GCA_009867235.2 Psittacus erithacus | reverse complement strand
CCAACACCCCCAAGTCCTTCTCTGCAGGGCTGCTCTGAATCTCTTCTCTGCCTAACCTGTAGCTGTGCCTGGGATTGTTCCGACCCAGGTGTAGGGCCTTGTACTTGGCATTTCTTTGTCTCCTTCAACATAAAACGTCTTCAGCAAGAGACACAGAGATACCAGTGCTGGAAAAGGACTTGCTGCATGCTGTAATCCCATGCAGCAGCATTCTCTCTTGCATGTTTCTGTTGATTTGTACAGTCTGTTTTTTATCTGTGAAGGACATCTTCCCTTGGAACGCCCATGTGTTTGTTTAGGGAGATGGACCTTAGAGTTTTCTATTGATACAAGCATAATCAAGAGCACATTTCTTCCTCTGAACAAATTATTCTTTTTCTTTTCTTTAGTGTTGGCATCCTTCATAAGCCTGTAGCCCATTGTCATAGCAAGGCACACTGCACATACTTTTCTGTAATTTTCTGTGCACAAGAGAATCATTGAATCACAGAATGGTTTGGGTTGGAACAGAACTCAAGATCATTTAGTTCCAGCCCCCCCTGCCATGGGCAGGGGCACCTCACCCTACTCCATGTTGCCCAAGGCTCTGTCCAGCCTGGCCTTGAACACTGCCAGGGATGAAGCAATTATTCTTGGCAGTAACTGTTTTTCCTTGCTGTTAGATTTTATTGAGCCCCCAACAGCCTGCGCTGGTATTCAAAGTAAGATGACACACACTAGATGGTAGGATACATGCATCACCTCATAGGGAAGAACTTTTATATTGGGTCTGCAGTGTTGTTGTCTTGACTGCACTCACTTTTTGGGAGGTTGTGGTTTTGGCGAAAGCTAAAGACCTATTTGTAAAATTGTTGAGTACTTGTTTCAGATGTAGGCTTGGGTTCTAGTCCTTGGTTTGCCAGTGTGCGATATGTTCCAGGCCACAGCTGGTTTTGATGAACTCCAGAGTATTCTGACCTGGTCACATACAGCCAGTGAGATGACGTTTTTTATCTTAGTATCTCTGTGTCCCCTGCAATTACTGTCTGCTCTAGTTCCCTCATTAAGGACGACAGAAGGGATATTTGTTTAGTTTTCTGCAGTGATTATATTAAAGGCCTTAAGTTTTTAGTGAACCTGTCACAGGAATCTTTTTGCATGCCTATTTATATTGGTATTTGGTACTCTGATTTCACTGGGGACCAGTCCAGTAGCTCAGTCAACATCTTTGTGATCCTTGCTGTACTACATTGTGTAGAAAAGCCCTCTGTGTAAACCCCCAAGTATGGACATGAGTAATGGAGTAGCCCAGGCAGTTGGGCTCTCAGTTGGGCAGATGCTTTAAATTAAGGCATTTATCAGACCTGAGAGCAGTTTATCATGAGTTTCTTTCTTCTGATCGCATATCGTTGCTTATATGCATGATATGCATAATTTGTGGTTTAAGGGCACCGATTTTCTTTCTCTTTTTTATTTTTGTTCCTTCTAAGGAATGCAGGAAACAATTAAGAGGAGGAGGAGGAAGCAACAACACTGTCAGGGTTGCCAAGGATCCATTTTTTCTGCGTAGTGTCTATTAATTATGTTGCTCCTTTTATTAATCCTTTGGCACCTGTTAATTATTCTACAATTTTGGCTAGCAGCAGGAAAGCCACTTTGAAACATTAAGCATATTGTTATTTAGTTACTAGAATATTCAATGCATTGAACTGAAAGTATGTAGTGAGACGGGAAAAAAAAGCCCTTTACCCTAAGCCACATTTAGAGCAACAAGCAATAAAAATATTTGCTTTGGAAGGATCTTTGTGGAACAAAACTGACTGACGCACATACACGGAAAATAAAATAAAAGCTGCCTAAAACAAAGGGGCTGTGAGAGGTGGCCAGGATGTCAAATGAATGACTCTGAGACTAATCCTGGTCCCACTGAAATGAGCATTTAAATTCCCACTGACTTTAGTGGGATCTGGACTGGCCTTTTTCTCAGATGATTGGCTTCTTCCAGCCCCCTTTCTGCTCTTCTCTGACATTATGGCCACTTAAGCCTTGTTCCTCCCTCTTACTGTCCTTTATATACTTGAGTTTCCTCCTAATCTGTTTTTTACCTTATACTTCATTCTGTCCCTGGGTAGCTAGACATTTCCTAGCCAGTTCAACCTACTACAACAGCAAAAAATTAAGCTGGGACAATGGCTCTTTTTGCTGCCACCTGACCGTCTGCAGTAGTTAATCTTCTTGATGTTGCATCTTTTGTCTTCCACAATGGGCTTTTCTTACATGTTTACATTGTGAGCTATGCAAGGCAGGGCTCATCTGCTTCCTCTGTTCAGCAGTGCCTCTTGGTCATTCAGTTCATAACTCATAATAATCTATTGACAGGCTGACTACACTGTGGAAATTCCACCCAGCCGTCCTGTCAGTGACACTACTTTGGTCAACCCTAGTGAAGGGACTGGGTCTGGCTCCTTCAAGATTGTGAATTACATACAGTTGTTAGGCAAACAGGATGAAAATCTTGAGCCAGGGAAACATGGATTATGCCTGTTACCTAAGGTGGCCTCTCCCACAGGCACCCTCAGGTGTACATCTAATTTTAACTCACCTACTCCAGCCTGCCTCCTTCCTGGGTGTTTCTTACAGTGAATCTCAGGCCAGCCCTGGAGTGATCATATGGACAGGCAGTTTGTATGGGTGTCATACAAGCTCAGTCTCAGATTCACTTTTGCAGCATTACTGGTCCAGCTGGGAAGGCTGTGGCCTTTGGGTCAGGAAAATCCTGATCTTCGTTTTTCTGGCATGGTCTTTTCTTTTCATCAGCTGTGGGAGACCGACCCCCCTTGTCACTGGGTTTGCATTGGGGCAGCTCAGGGCCACTTCAGTTGTCACCCTTGATGTAAACAGCTGGCAAGTTGAACCTTTAATCTATTAGCTCCTTATTGCTAGTGACTGTGGCAGAGGCATCCAGATTAAGTAAGAAAAAACATGTAAAGGGGCAGTGCTGCGAGCTGGTTCTGCTTCTTGAGAGAGTATTTTATAGGCAAGTACCTTTTTATTTTTATTTTTTTAATGTACCTGGTTGTTACTCTGACAGAGTTAACACAGTAGTTTCCTGCACCAGCAGACCCCAGTGGAAGTGTGTGGAGGGATGAGATCCTTCCTGTGCTGATGGGAACTTGCAAAGCAATCCTAAGGTAGGAGTGTGAGAGACCTTGTGCTTCAGGGTACAAAGAACTGGCAGTGTGGGAGTCCCACTGGTGCTAAGCCAGCCTTTTACCCTCCTGGAAAGCTTCACTTCAGGGTTTTAAATCTTCAAAACACAGACTTACCTCTATTCAGAGGGGAAAGGGAGCCATGTTGCTTTAATCTGGGATTCAAGCCGATCCTTTGTGGAATTCCCCTGGAAAGTTGTGGAGAGGAATAAGAAGCAAAAGCAGCAGGACATTTATGGTATTGCTGGGTTTGAAGCATTTTTAGCTTTGTCTTAAAGGGATGCTGTCAAGATCAGTGAACCTAAAATTAGCTTGCATTTCTCTTTCCATCCCAAATGTGTCTGTTTAATTTTTCATTTGTGTTATAAGTGCTTTGTTTGTTGGTTTGTTGTTTTGTTTGATTTTTATTTTGTTAAGAAATAAAATTAATGTAGAGAGCCTAGCGTTCATAAATAGCCCTACAATTAAAGAAAACTTAGAAGAGAAACTGCATGTAAGCTGTGACTAACAACGCCACAATGACAAACCATGGTGTGGTGAGCGCCTCGCAACAAAACACAAGTGTGGTAGAAAACCCTGTGGAAGCAACATAGCATGCATGCAATGTCCACTCCCCTAATAAAAACCAGAGCTGAGCCTCTGAACATTGAAAGAGAGCACCAGTGTTCAACACTAAGAGGGCACAGAGTGTGTGGGCTGCAGCTTCAGAGTACCAGGGATTAATGTGATAGGCTGTGTGTATACAGAGAGAAAATAATTATTTGATGCCTTTATGAGAGGCTGGATTTCCTTCTGCTGTATTTGTATGTCTTCTCTCCTGTGCTGGCACTCCTTCTCGTGCTAAACACATGCGGACTGACAAAATCACAATTAAACAGGATTTTGTGCCCATTTTACAACTCCCTTTTTTACTGCTGGAGCTGGATGACTAAATGATTTATAAGTTCACTGAAGAAATTTCTGGTAAAACAATTCCATCTAGAGTTGGAGGCCGAGTCCAACAGCTCAGCCAAGAGCCTCTTCCCAAGATTGTTTTCCAAAGATAACTTGGGAGGGGGAAGCATGTGTGCATCAGCCACTGCTGTGGGTGCTTGTATGTTGCTGTCTTTTATGGGATGAATATGTTTGAATGTGCTCACTCCTCATGTAGGCTGTTTAGTGCAGGACTAGCATGCTGCTGTTCATGTAGCAGTGATCCTTGTTCAAGAAGTTATGAGTTGTTTATATATTAAATAGGCATATATGTCAGTTAAAAAACAGTCACCACTGACTGGCTTTCTAGAGTCAAAATATTAAGTTCCTTGCTCAGCTCCAAATCTTTCCTTATGAGCATATGCATAAAAGTCATACCTTAGGAATAGCTCTAAGCACCCTGCTTTATTTACTACATACGCCTATTTGGTTTTGATCTCCATATGCTTTTGTGTCCCACTGAAAAAGTGTCCATTCTGCACTGGCAGTAGGGTCAAGGAGCTCTATGGCAATTACACAAAGCAGAAAATGAAAATGTTAAATTACGGCGTGACAAGTTAAAATGAAATTAACATCTCTAATGATTAACCCATGTCTCCTTCGTGCCTTCAGAATCCACAGGCATAGTACGGGGTGTTCTGAAATCAATGGAGATGTAGGGTGAGGGACAAAATTCTCAGTTATGCGTATTTATTTGGACACAGTTCAATTCTTCCTGTTTGAGAGTTTCCGGAGTGGATCCTTGTAGCTGGAGAGTCACTATTCAAATCCCAGGGTTGCTTGTAGCACCATATCCCAAGTACCATAAAAAAACTGGACCTCTTATGCATTCCACCCATGTCCTACGTGGCCTTTGCCCTGTCCTGGTGCTGTTACACATGGAAAGGTATAGTACCCTAATACAGGCTTTTGGCATTACGTATTCCCTTCTCAAAGAAACAGTGGTAGTTTCATAGACTTTTGGGCTATGCACCACTGGGCATGCCCTGGGGATGGAGGAGGAAGCTGTTAGTCGAGTGACAGGAGCTCAGTGGGGAGGGTCTGACAACTATATTGACCACAGTGTAGAGCTGGTCTGAACAAACCAGTTGTAGTCAGCACTGTGAGCGTCAGCTCTTCGCCACAGTGATGAATTTTGCAAATGCTTTCTGGTGAGGATAAGCTCTAAGAATGTACTTATTTCGGAGGCAAATACTATAATGTTGGTAGTGCAATTGCGCTATATCAGCATCCTGCTAAAAAGGTTTATTTTCTTAAGTTATTCATGTGTTCTCAGCATTCTCCCTCTTTCAGTTCTCCAGAAGCACGTTTTTATGCTTCCCTCAGGTGTCCTAAAGCTTCTTGTTTGCAGAACAAACCTCCCGAAGGGGCTGTGACCTGGTCAGAGCACTGACATTTTATTTTAAGCCCACCAGAAGCAAAAAAACACAGAATATTTTTGAAGGGAAATTTCCTTTTTGGGTTTTTGTATCCCTGAAAGAATTTCCAATGTAGGCAGACAGTAATTCCCAGCTACATACTTCCTGATAAGGAAACAGCTCCAATAAATGCAGCTATAAATAGCTACCTTTTTAGTTTTTAAAAATCCAAGGAGATTTGTTTAGCCTTTCTTTCAAACTGTTGAAAGAAAAGGACTGTGTAGGATAAGAGTCTTAACATTTGGCACCCCTCGGCTCTCCAGATCAACAAATTAAGATTGTAATCTGCATCTGTACATTTAATGATGTGAAGCCGAGATGTCTGTTTGTTTCTGCTCATCCTTCTCACACCACCACAAAAGAAAAAAGCAGCCTTTTTTTTTTTTTAATGTATATGGTAAACATAAGTTGCATTTTGCCTTTCTCATGAGGGAAATGTATTACCTCCTTTCAGCAGAAGTCTCATGCTTTTGCTATGTGCCTATGTTTTAGTGCTTCTCTAGATAGAGTTTGTTAAGGTGCTCTGTTATCTCAGAATAAGTAGCATGATCTTCAGCTGCATTTTTTCACATTTACTGTGAATGTGCTGGAGCAAATTCATAGTTACACATAAATACCCTTTTTTCTAAAAGCAAGTTGCTGGAACAGTTTTGTGCAGTTAGTTTGTAAACCTTCTGAATTGTCTGTATTATTTCCCCCTTTTTTGTGGTTCTCTTTTGTGCATTTTTAATTTGATGCCTTTCACTTTGAACTTTTGCTGAAATTTTTATAGAATTATAGAATGGTTTGGGTTGGAAAGGAACTTAAAGATCATCTTCTTACAATCCCCCTGCCATGGTGGGGTTCCTTTTCTGTCCCGTTTTAATTTATTCTTTCAACAGCATCAAATGCACAGTATCTTCAGGAAAACAAATCATTGTTTGCCTACACGAAAATTTGTAGAGATGAATGATTTTCATGCAAGCGTTTGTATGAAAATGTCTTTGCAGGTTAGATTTCAGGCCAACTGTACTTGCCATTCAGATTACAATTGACAATATATACGTGTCCCCTAGCTTGATTGTTTTATAGAGGATGAATCTGCTTCATAAGTCACCTTGATGAGCACTTAGACCTTAGTTTCTATCTTAGTTTCTATCCCATGGTGGGGAAGAGTCTGCTTGCAGGCTGGTATGTCCTGCGTGGCTGCTGGGAGGCCGATGTCTCCAGCCAGATCCCAGCACATGTCTGGGGACAGGCTTCTTCATGGGGCGTGTTAGTGGCTGGGGCATTCTCTGTTCTCACTTGCTCCTGTCCTGAGCCCTCCCCCTATATTTTGGGGGGTTGTGCAAGTGATGTGCCACTGCACATTGGCACTAGCTGCACCATGGCCAAAGCCCCTCCCAGGGTGAGGGCTCCTCAGTGCTGGCAGTCATTGGAGAGTTGATGCCCACCACAGCAGAGAGGAGGTATAATAATCTCCTTTTTCCTCCTCCTCAGTGTTTCTCCTTCCAGAGATTTCACAGGATCTCATGACTTGTGGCCAAATTCTACCTGTGAGGGCACTCAGCTGCTGTGGGCCCCTCCTCTTGGCCCACTGGCTGTGCTCCCACCTGGCCCAGAGCCGAACAGATTGCACAAGGGTGCAGCTAGTGAAATATCCCCCCTTGCCCTTATTGCCTTCATTGTTCACTGAAGCGCCGTGGCAAGGTTCAGCACACTCCTCTAGCTTCAGTTGTGTTTGAGCCCCTAAGCGCATCACTTGTACTCGATTTCCTTTTATAGGTACCTGAAGGGGTTTTACCTTCTCCCTTCTGTGCTCCCCTCTTGGCTGTACCGGGAAGGTTGATCTGCGTGTGTAGGCCTTGCCACACCTCCTCAACAGGCCTGTGGAACACGCACAATTAATACAGTATTAATTAATTATGGGGAGAAGTCGCTGCTGGCACAAGAACCAAGATTTGCAGCTTATAAAGTGAATGCTTTGATGCTGAGCTTTAAAGAACGTTTCCATCAACTCAAGCCAGCAGAGAAATTCTGTGATATTTAAACCCTCCCTCCGCAGAGACTCCAGAGCTCATGATTCTGCCACCCTGGGCACTAACAACAGAAATAGTGGTGGCAAAGGGGTGTTCAGAAAGCACAACCGGGGATCCACTCTCATGTCATGAGTAGGACTGCACAAGTCCTAGGTGGAAAAGTTGGGGCTGAACCAGAAATTGTCATGCCAGCTTAATAGATGTTTGCAGTATGAAAAAAGAATGATCTTCTGGATCTGCTGAAATAAATAGGAGTTGTCTGACTGACTTCAACAGCTCCCATGGTTTTATCCAGAACATGTGTGTGTGTAAGTAAATGTGTAGGTTTGTGATGTGCTTCTACTTGTTTGGCCAACTTTTGGGGGAAGAGAGATGAAGGAACAACTGTACCTCTTTGGTTTTATGCAATATTGAGAATTTCTCCCTTTCTACTTCCTCCTTCTCGATAGCACAGAAGGAAGTAGCACTGGTCCCTGCCGGTCCGCAAACCAGTTACTCATTTCAGTTCTGCCACTTGAGTGGGTCCTCATGTATTTCCTAGTGGGGGAAATCTCCATTTATGTATTTAAGTTCCTCCTTCCTATTCTCTCTTTTGTTCTGATTTCTTCCAAGCAATCTGCCTCCTTCAATTATTAACCTCGTTGCTGGCTTTCGCTTCCTCTCTGTGCTTCAGTGAAGGCATTTTGTCAGAAAATCCCCTCTGTACACAGATACTTCTTTGTTCCCTTTTTTTTCTTTTCTGTTACACTTCTTTGTATCTTGCTTCCTTGGAAACTTCCTCAGTAGTCTTACTACCTCTGGGGTTTTCGCTGCTTTACCCGGCTACTCATTACTATGTTGCTGGGTGTGTTTAGGGCACCTTGATCTTTTTATTAGAGGTATTTTTCTTTTACTGCTCTTTAAATACTAATAGGCAGTGGTGACAAATGTTGTTATTAAATACACAGGGCTTGTTTCATCACTGCTCTACAGCTTGCTTGGTGGTTTTCGCTTGTTGAAGGCAAGCACAACCAAATCACAGGAGTCATTCTTTACTTCCACTTTGTGTTGTTCTCAGGGATGCAATGCACAGTGTGAGGTAGTGGTGAAAGAGTGACATGCAGTAGAAGTAGTTCAAGGTTTGGTGCAGGATTTGAAGCCTTGGAGCTCAGCAACAGGAACAGGGGATAGCACTCAATGTCTGTAGGAGCTGGAGCATTTACAGGCCTCCTGCAGTTTTTGCACCCTCTCTCAGTTTCAAAATCATGAAGAATAAAAAACAAGTGGAGGGACTGGGAGTGACAGTAGAGGTAACAGTGGCAGCAAGATGAGTTGTGTTTGTGATGGGCAGACCTGAAGCAGCTGGGCTGTTAAAGGAGTCAGTATTTGCTGTTGGCCTCCTGCCACACCATTATCAGTATGTGCAATAGCAATGGCTGAATCTCAGAAAGTTTGGCGGCTGATTCAGTTCAACAGAACACCCAGAAATAAATCCAGATGTCTTTCAAATTGGTTGGATATGCAGTGTTGTAGTAAGTTCTCCATAATTATGATTTTCTTGTGAGAGTTCTGGGAGAATTCAGCTAGTCCAGAATAACCCTGAGAATATAGCTTCTCACTTGTGGCCTTTCTGGTGCTCCGTCATTTGCAGTGAGAACACGTGTGCACAAAAAGCCCCACTTAAACTAAAAAAAGAGTTAACAATCAAAATTCATTTCAAAACTGAGATGTTTTGGATTTTTTATTTTTAATCTGACACATGTCATGTCTCTCTGTGTATACACACATACTTAGATTCTGCAAAACGGATGCCTGCTCAAATGCTTGGGTTTTATGCACAGGGACTGTTATTCTTCCTTTTTCTCCTGAAGCTAATTAACAATTACAACATGTTACAACCATTTCTTTTAGGCAAAGCTGTAAAATTACTGCCTGTAATCAGGAAAAATGGATGCAGAAGATGGTAGAAGGCACCTTTTGTGCCATGTATGCTGTCCATTAGGCATGCAGTGCTGTCCTCCACATCTTTGTTGCATCAAGCGGGCACCACAAAGTTAGGCTGTGTTTGAGACTAAAGGCTTTGGTTTGAACTGGTCTTTCAATCCGTTTTTACCAGATCTAGTGTAGAGAGTCAGCAGTATTGTGTATCACTTGAAATCTCTAAGTTGGCTTAAAATTGTAGATGGGGCTCAGTCAGCTGCATTTAATGCTTTCGTAATGAGCGCACTCCATGGGCCACTTCCCAAAGACTACTAATGTGAAGGTTAATCTGCAAGTCTTGGCACCACTTTGGAAACTGAAATAATCGGAGGGGTATTTTGAATAAAGGTAGCTTATGCTGATATATTTATCCTGAAATGACTGGGCCCCCACTCTGGAGCATTTCCCCAGTACAATTTTAGAAGATGATAAAGCATCAACAAAGTAAAGGCTGTAAAATACAGTTAGTGGTACAAAACCTGTCTGTTAACCAGCTCTATATTACACATATGCTTTGTATAATTTGAGCCTCAGGACAGCCGCACTTTAATAGAACCTGACAACTGGAAGAGCAGGGACATCGTCTTTCTCTGCACGAATAAAATGCTCAGCATGTCTTTACCACTTGAAGTTATGGTCATCTACTAAATTAACTGCTCCCAGCGTCACTCAGAATTGGGATGAAAGTAAATTATTCCTGTGTTCTCAACTCTTCTTGAGAGACAGCAATTTATTCATATGGGACCACAGTACAGAGAAATCTCCTCCAGAAGGATGTTGTGGTTGTTCAGCAGAAAACAATTACTGATGTGAGTAGCTCGTGACTTTTTCATGTGGTTTTACAGTAAAACCTGAGTGTCCCTTGGCTGTAGAGTTAAGCAAAGATACTTTTCAAAGATCAGTTCACCAATCTCAAATTTGTTTAGCAGCTCTGTGTTAATTTCATGATCCTGCAGCAAAATTGTTAGAAAATTGAAGTTCTAACACAGTTTTGTTGAAGCTCCTGAACTTCTAAAGTGGTTTCTTAACACCTTGAGTTTGTTCAGACTCAGTGCCATGCAGGGTGTGGTGGTCTCTTCCACACAGTTATTTTTTAATGATAGGTGACCTAGCTAAAGCAATCTACTTGCCCAGTTTTCCTGTTCCCAGGAGACTAGGGGTGGGATAGTGTGCTGCAGTTTGAGGAAAAGATAGTTTTGTAAGTGAGTGGGTTGGCAGGGAGAATGTTATCCTGTGGCTGTGAAATCAGACTTGATATGGAGAAGGTGAACAGGGAATGATTATTCACAGTTCCTCACAAAACAGCAAATCCAGACATCCAAGATAAATCATTGGCCAACATGTTTGAAAGATACAAGAATGAGGATTCATCACCACATGAAATAAATTTCATGAAGATATTTCAAGGGCTGAAACAGTAAATAGGTCTCTAAAAGGAATCAGATAAACCTGTGGAGAGAGGGCCATTTGGTCAGTATGGAAGCAGTGGTCTGGGTGCAACCGTGGCTAATGATGTCCTTAAACCACAGATTACCAGAGACTGAGATAAGTAATATATATATATATATATATATAAAAGAATATATATATATAAAAGAGATTGCTTAATGTTTCTTTATTCCATACACTTTCTGCTTATTACCCACTACTGAAGACATTTGGCTAGATGGGTCAGTGATCTCTTCTACTATGGCAGTTTTTCTGTTTTACCCCATCTCATAACTATCTCCAGTGATTTGACAGTAGTGTGGATGCCATCCAAGCAGATAGATATTCAGCATGCATATGCTATGCCAGAGGGCTCTTTTAGGTGATAACTAGCTCATCAGCTAGAGGCCACGGATAAAAGTTAAGTGGGGGGATTTGCCTTGAAGCAATTCTGACAAAAGTCTCTTTGCACAACAGCTGACTGAATCACTGAATGTAATGCCAAGGGCAGCAGCAGAAAAAATCTCATGTAAATTAGCTGGCGAGGGAACAGGGCAAAGCTATCTGGTGAAGGAAGGAATGGGAGAGGAGGGCAGGCAGCCACCTGCTGGAGCTTCAGCTTCAAGGACCAGAGCTCCTCCATCAAGTGTTGGAAAACGGATTTGAAGTTGGGTCTGAGAGGGAAGTGTGGACAGCCTCTCTCCCTGGCATACAGGCCTCCAATGGATTGTCTTCATCCCCATATGTGATTCTGGTATTCCTCGCATTTGTTTCTCCCAGATGGCTCAAAAGGTCACTCTCATTGTCCTGCTGCCATCCAGTCCAAGGTCTGGTTGGCCCGTGGTCCTTCTATGGCCCTGTCTCATCAGTGGAGCGTGTAACACAGATTTCAGTTCTACTTCCTCTCTTACCCCAAACAACAGTATGGGTTTCTGGGCGTAGTCATTTAAAAAGAAGCTATTATTCAGCATGACTTGCGATTTGAAATGGTAAATCAAAAACCAACTGGGAGTCTGGCAGTGTTTGCGATCTGTGCCACTTTCCTAAGGTGCTTCATAAAATACCGTATGTTGTTATTCACTCTGGCCTGGATGTTCTTGGCTCTCTCCTACTTAATGATTCACAAGATGTCTGTGAGATTAATTTTTGTAAGTGCGGTTCCCCCCCACTTCCCTCTGTATGTTCTCCCCTCTCTTCTTTCCTTGTGAGTTTTCACTGCAAAGGTTCATTAAATAAAATCCACAGTCTGTATAGAGGACAGAGTGCAGTCTCAGGCATGCTAGTGGGAGAGATCTGAGATATGGCGCACATTTGTCCTCTGGTTTCCAAGTAGGGTATTGGAGTAGTTGGTGAAGCTTTTCTACAGCTCCCCTTCCTTTTTCCCGGCTCTTTCTCAGCTCTCTTGTCTGTGTCCTGTGCCTGTCTCCTGGATAGGTAGAGTTCTTGTTAGTAAAAACTCAGCAGTTCATCTCTGAATGCTCCTGTCTGTCTTTGGGGAGGAGGGAGCAGAAGAAAAGCTTTGTGCGGGAGGTTCTCCGCATGCCTGTGTGAGGGCAGAGCCGCTGATCCCAGGATGCTGGCTGCAATAAGCAGGCAGGGGTGTTTGTGGGGCTTACATGCCAGAGCCTCTTCAAACAGCTCTGCTGAAAGGCATGAGCTGGGCTCACTTCTGAGGGAAATTTCCTTTTTGGGGAAGTTGCTGCAAAGGAATTTCCTGTGTGGGCAGACAGAGCTTCCTGACTTGAAGGCTTCTTGGAAGGGAAACCGTTTCATAATGAAATGATAAATTAAAGACATACCAGCCTGGTTTGCTTTAAAACAGCTATTGAGAGAGCTCAGGCAGTGCACCATTATACTCCCTCGCAGAATGAAAATAAATTGCATCCTGACAGGATTCTCTGTAGTGGAGCATATCCTTCCCCCCAGCCTTCCTCCCTGTACGTCTCGCTTTCCTACCCTCCCTCCTCCTTTTCCCCTCCTCTGCTATTTGTTGCCCTCTCATCTATCTTTTGCAGCCCCCACTAACCAGCAGGCAAAGGAGTGTGATGTTGGAGATGGTTTGCTAAATGTGCTTCTTTCCTTATAGAGCCTGCAGCTCTGGTTTAAGCCCTGCTATGTTGGCCGGCACAGTAAGGACCCTGGATGTAAGGCGTAGAAATTGCATGTGGCTGTCGTGAGAACTGGGTGCTGTGTGTTAGTGGCTGCTAATGCAGTTGTGGCAAGGAGAAATCAGAGGTATCCACAGAGTTTAAGTCAGTGCCCATAATAAGGAATGTCTTGGTGTGATCATGAAAATAGCTGGGAGGAAGGGTTGCAGACATCTATTTCCTGTTAAATAAGAGGAAGAAAGGATCTTTGCTCTATCCCAGCCAAGACACAATGGAGGGAGGGCATCCCCAGAGAGCTCAGGCTCTTCCAGCCAAGTTTTCAACAGGCACAAACCAGTGCATGTTATTTCTCTGCTCTTTACCATCCCAATCTGTTGAAAAGTGAAGGTGAGTGCTCGTGGGTCTGTGTGCCCTAAGGGATTACCTATATCTGCAAGCTCAGGTGAACTGAGTGAAGAGTTTGGGTTAGGCTGCTTGGGTTGCTGAACACATTGTACATGCAGATGGAGGATATGATTTGAGATGCATGGTGGTAGAGGAAACAAACAAGCAAGAGTTTCACATCACCTTCCTCTGTCTCAACTATATCATCTGTAAACTTGATGGGTGATTCTGCTCAAAATACCTAGTTCCACAGAGTGATCTGATGTGCGCTGCTACAAGTGTGGCATCAGCATTTTCTTTTCTCCCTTGAGAGAAGGTCTTTATTCCCTCCCTCCTATTCAGCTGGCAGTTAAGGCTGCTTTAATTCTTTGCAAAAGTCCCCTGAATTGGTCTTCAGTACAGGCCTCGTTCTGCCAAGGAAGCCTTATCCCTTTCCATTGCTTAGGGAGTTTCTTAGAAGTTCTGAATCACTGAAATTGCCTCCAGAACATTGCACGATATTACAGGGAGTGATGCAGTTTTGGGAAGTTTTTCATAAAAATGCATCTGCTGAAGCCACATGACAATAAAAGAATTTGAGGTTTTATTTTTTTTAAAAGCAAGTTTTTTGGCCTGTATAAAGAAAAGCTAGAAAAAGTGATTCACAAGGCTCCGAAATTGGCTACAAAGGACCACAAAGGAAAGCATGTATGTGTGTGATCGTATGTATATGTATTTTATAGCTTTGGTGATTTTTACCTTCTGTTTGTTGCCTCATTTTCAGATTCTTGGAATTAGTAGTCCCAGGGGTATTCAAGAAAGAGGATTCCAGTGTTAATTTGGGAAATTATGTCATCAATAACACTGTGTAATCATTCCTTATATTGTACGGATGTGTGAAGTGTGAAGTCTGAAACACAGAACTTTGCTTGTTGTGTCTGGCGTACCACACCATAGCACAAGCCCATGATGCATGACAGTACCATGAAGCAAATCTGGTTGTGCTGTGGCCGGGACTGTCTTGCAGCTGTCAGAAGAGATGGTGCTGCTGCTTTAATTAAAGTTAGGAAGGATCTGTCTTGAGAAGCCTGTGTAGGGACATGCCAGTCTTGGAGCTGCGGCATACAGGTCCTCGAAGAAACAAGCTTCTGCTCTTTGGTACCAGACTTTCTTCTTCATTCAGTGTATGACTCGGCCAGTCTGAGTTGAAAGCTAAACAGTTCATAGCACAAAGAGCCTCACCATGGCTTGCATTTTGAGGTGCTCTCTTTCCTAAACCACACAAGATGAAAGTTGCATGGAAATATTTCAGTGGCAACACTCAGTATAGATGTAAGTAGTACTGGTTTTAAGTAGTACTTTAAAATTTAAGTTTCTGTAGTCTAGGCGTAGCTCAGCAGAGAACAGTATGGAAATACCTACTTTGTTTTAAATCTATTTGGTAAGGCACCTGGTAATTTTTACTTGAAGTCCTATTCCTTGTAGAGGTAGAGTTGGAGTTGAGCATGGTCTCTCAGAAAGTTTCCATGCAAGGTACAGTGCTTGTTCAATGCGGATGGTCTTAGTGGCCAAATTGTTAGCATTTGCCTGACATGGATGACATACCTTGGATAAAGCCTTGTGTGGGACATTTGACAGGCTTACTGCTTACCCTGTTTGTTTTTGAGTTGTGAAGCACCCAGAAGTGTAGTAGGCAATCTGACTACAAAGGGTGAATGAACATTGGGCTCAGGACTTTTGTGCTGTCACCACCTTTTGATAGCATTAAATTAATGATCAAAATCAACATACCACGTATTGCTTGCATAAGTTGCTTCTCTTTCTGCCCTTCCTAATGTATTTTTTTCAGCTAACCTCCACCTAACATAACACCATTGCATTTTCTTTATTGCCTGCCTCTTTCTTAGGCTAGGGGTGATGTGTGCCTCTCGGCCTCAACCAGTGCTGGGATCCCTCCCAAACTTTGAAGTCCCATTATCTCATTTTTCCCCCAAAGAACACAGAACTGCTTTCTGTTGCCTTTTTTATTTGTTTTTGACTGAAAACTAAACAGAATTACTTCTAATCTCTCAGAACTAAAACCTAGGTGACATTCTGCAATGGTGGCAGCCATGGCTGCACCAGGAGGAAATCTGAGTAGGAACACAATTGCTGGGCTGCGCATAGGATGGAACAGTTCCACCAGTGTTATTGTTTTGTAGCAGAGGTTTGCAGTGTTAATCAGGTGGCATTCTAAGCTCACTCTTCAGCTTAATGGTCGTGAGTTCCAGTAAAATGCGGGTGGGAGGACACTTAATTTGTGCTGGTTTTTTATTGCTTTGAACGCACACACTGTTTGTTCTTGGCATGATATCAAAAGAGTGCTGGAAGGAAATGAGGTAGAAAAAGGACATGAAAATCACAACCATATGGGTGATCTCTAAGGGTATTGTTCCTTCTTCCACGTGGAAAGCCCAGAGATTCCTCGTAGAGGTTCTTACTGGGCTGGCAGAAGATTGATATCTTATATTTCACTTCTGGCAATAGTGGGTCAATAGGGATTTCACTAATCAGCCAAAAACTAACAGTGCTAGAGATTAAATAAATAATAGGCAATTATTCCTGCTTCTAAAATGCAGGGTCTTTCAGGACAAAGGAAAGATTGGAGAGGTGAGGTAGAATGCATCGTACTCCCCTTGCTTTTGCAGGTGATGTTCTACAGCCTTATCTTGAGCTCCGATATACTCTGAAATAGTGTAACATGTATTTCTGCTTGAAATGAGAAAGCTGGAGATGGTGAGGTGCATAGTCCATGTCCCCACTCCAGAACAGTTCATTTTGTTGCATGCTTGTCTGCTTTGGTGGAGTTTCTGTGACTTGTGAGACAATTAAGTCTTGCCGATAGGAGCCTCGCATTCAGCCTCTGTTTTCCTTTGATCAAGCTAAGTTTCTGTCTTCTGAATTACACTGACTTGGACCACTCTAAATTTCTGCTTATGGGGTGCTTATACCAAATACTTGCAGGCATTTCTCTGGCTACACTGCCTGCTTCTCCTACAGTGCTGCAAGAAATATGTGCAATGTTTCTGAAAGCTCACCAGATTGAGGAAGGAATATGCAAGCCAAAGATCGTTTCAAGGTAGCCATTCTTTGGATTCTTCTAGAACTTTGACTCGCAGGCTGCCGGGAAAGTAGCTGGTATTTTATCAAGCTGGATCTTACCCTGATCATTTGAAATGCTTCCTTTTTACACCTCAGTGTAATTTACAATCACAGATGTATTGCGGCAAGAAATGTTAACAGGAAAGAAATGTAAACAGTTGGGCTGTGTTTGACTTCCTCTAAATATCTATATGTTTGTGTTGAGGGAGTTATTCAATTAAGAATTAAATAAAGCTTTCTAGTCAACCCTAGGAGAGCCTAACTGAGACAAGTTCATCTCTTGGGGATCCGGAGGAAGGGAGAATTGCACGTGCGGCAGTGCTAGCTGGTATGTTGCCCAAGCTGTCACTATGAGAGCATTTTAACATGGTATCAGACACAGCTCTGCACCAGCTGCATTTGCTTCCCATGAGAAAGCGGATTGGCATGGAGAATCCTGAGGTTGAAAGTGAAAATTATGGACATGAGTTTCCTCTCTTGCACAATCCCTGGTTAGGGGCTTTCAATTCCTGTGCCTGATTGTATGTGAAAATGCTTAACTCCTTGACTGCTGAAGGATGCGATGATTTTTCCAGGAAATCTGTCTCTTAGTATTTGAGCAAATGTTACTTGAAGGGAAAGGGTGAAAAAACATACCTCCACACACACCTCTCTTTACTAAAGCGTGGATAACAGTGAATTACTGCACTACTTTTTTTAGTAGTGAAGACCTGAACTAAAATTCAGCATAAGATAGATCGGCAAAGTCAGACTCTTCATAGTCTTTAATAATTTGTGGGTTTTTTAAATGCTGCTCTTCTAGGTTTTTTTCCAGGGCAGGTGGCAACCGGTATATAGCTAAGCAACGTGTATTGTGAGTAGGTTTACTTTTCCAATTATCTTTCAAAGCCTTCTTGGAAATAGTTAAAAAAATTCCCTGAAATCCGCAGACTAGAATCTGAAAAGGAAATATTTGTCCTTTTCACAGAATATCTTCTCAGTTCAACAGCCTTGGGACTGTAGCAGGATGGCAGGAGTTGTGGCAGGCTTACAGTGAAGAGTAGTCTCAAAACACAGACCAAGAGCTGGAATACCTGAAACCATAGTCACCCGAATTTCCCTTGTCTCTTTTATGCATGTCAGAGATTCAGCTCTGCCTACCTAGACTAATGTAACCGTAACTGTCTAGTTTAAATGTGTTTGGGCATACACAGTTAGCCTTTCTGAAGCAGGTGAAGAGAGATGTTCTCTCTCTTTACGCTGACACTAATTGCTTATACCAATGAAAAAACTGTGAGGGACTCAAAGTGCTGTTTTTCTTAGGGAAATTTCCTTTCTAAGGAAGTTAGTCATATTAAACAATTATTATGATTTTTAAATCCAGTATGAGTCGAGGGAGTGCCCTGATTACACATTTCCTGGAAAAGGCCGTTGGTGACGTACCATTGACTAACGAAAACTCGCCAGTTATAAGGAGCTCTTTTTTGTTAACTATTTGAAAAGGCAAGAGTATTTTAAAAGTAAAGGTCTTCAACACTTCCTTGTTCCTTCTTTCTCAACCCACCATCAGTGAGCCTCTTTACATCTTAACAGCTACAGATTCATGGCCCTGATTGGAAAATACTGGACTATTCTGAGATAGCAAAATAAGTAAAATAAAAGCCTGCTTGCCGTCATGTTGCCAGCTGTGTGGCTGTGCAGCTTAATGCCACAACCTAAAATTCAGGAAGGAAGGAAGGAAAGAAGCAAAAAGGAGGCACAACAAGCATGACAGCAGATTGGTCAGGTTTCCCATGAAAATCAGGATGATGCTTTAGCTACTGGTGAGCAACAGCCCTCAAAGAGCTCTCCAGAACCTGCGTAGGGGTTAAGGATGGAGTTTTGTGCCTGCATGGGAAATTCTGGGCAGGAAAGAGAAGAGTGGTGGAACTGAACTTCTGTATTCCATCACTACTAATTCTGTTTTTTCTAGCATGTGTTAAACCAGCGTCCAGGAAATCTGGGAGCAGATGAGCCAGGAATTCTAAATACCATTTTAGCTGTTATGTCTAAGACTCTGGGAATTTTGTTGCTATTGCTTAGGAGAGCATGACTTGTGACTGCAGTTTGTTCAACTCAGAATGACCTCCAAGCCTTACTGGAAGTCAACTTAAAAAAAAAAAAAAAGTATCTCCCCTCCTCTTTTACCAAAAGAGATTTTTCAGGTTTAAAATCATCATCGTGTAACATTTTGTTTTGACCATAACCCCAATAATATCAACATGACAGAATTATGCAAACAAGGAAATTTCCATGGGATGAATTGCACAATTTCAAGAAACAATCTGACTTATTAAATAAACATGAGCACTGATGCTTTAGCATGGAAGGGCTGTGAACTATCTGTAGCTGTTGAAGCAGAGAGAATAAATATACCTTTCTTCTTCCCTGTTCATTGACTGAACACACAAGTGGGTATGAACAGTACCTGGCTAAGTGTTTGTGTGCAGTGCCAAACCACAGGGGTTGGTTGAAGGGCTTGTCCATGAGATTCACTGTTCAAAGAAGCAGCACAAAGAGGGAGATAAGAGCAATGTTGCCACAGGTGTTAAAGGTAAGCAATAAGAGTATGAAGTGTTGCCAAGTGCATTACAGATTATCATTTGTACCCATAGGATTCTGTATGGTCTGTGACAGCAGCAAGCTCTAGAATGTAATAAGACTTTCCAACTCCACCACAAAGATTTCTATGAAAGATGCAACACAGGCACCAACCCAGCAACGATCTGCATTTCAGCTTTCAGCAACATGCTGGACTTCAATAACCCTATATACCCTCTTAGGAAGCTTAAACTTGCCCACTAGGCAATACCTAGGTATGCTCCCGTAAATGAATTATTAGGCTGTATTGTTTTACTGGTGTTTCCACTCTAAAAATTCACATCAGGCCCTGTCATGGATGTTATGCCTGTAAGCGCAGAATACCATTTTCATCTTTCAGTACTACAGCTTTCATTATTACAAGGGTGCTCAGCTATGGCAGGGATGAGTCTTACAGAAATTAAGATAATTAAGTGATTAAGGTAAGTAAAAACTCAGTACCAACCTCTAACTTTGCATGAATGAAAACCAAAACCAGTAATGGTCATGAACAGTGTGATCGGGGATATGTAAGGTGTATAGCTGTTGGAGGAGTGAGATTCTAGAAGAGCCATCCATCAGGATTAATAGCTCAGGAAGTCTAAGCAGCTGATGGAGCTGGTACTATTTCAAACAGGATTACTGTAGAAAGGATTCAATTTTGGGATACTTTCTGAAGGGTGATCCACTTAGAGGTCCCTTGTGGCTTCAAAGCTCTGTGTGCTGCTTGCACAAATCTGGAGTTCTTGGGGAAGTCTTCCAAGTCAAGATTTACAGGGGTGCTTGAGATGCATGCAAAACCTGAGATTTATTGACTTCCGTGTGGTTATCACATGCCTCAAAAACCTTTGTCCCATGCAGATTGTAGGTGTGTATAATCATGGAAGGGATTAGAGTTGAGACTTAGAAGATGAGAGAGAGGTAAGATGAGTGAAAGGATCACATGTGGAGTTAGCGAATGATAGAGTACGTATTTTCTGTAAAACCAAGCGGGGAGGGTAGGCAAGATGGTACCAGTCTGCTCTGTGAAAAAAGATCAGGGATCCAGGCATCAGCTACCTGCATTGGGACAGAAAAGTGGCATATTTGGCATCACGTGACTTGCAAATGTGTGCAAAGCACATTATTCCAGCAGAAGAACTTGATTTTCTGAAGGCTTAGTCAATGAATATGAATGAATCAATATACACTTACATTTTATTGGGTGATAATCAAGTGGTGAGACTCATCAGCAGAGTGACGGATGTGGTTTCTTTATCTGACTGTCAAACAGAGAGTTTATGTGTCATTCTTCACTTATGTGAGTTTGCCCAAGGCTTGCATTATTGGTAAAAACTGTCCCATTTACTGCATTTAATGATCTACAGGTTATCAAGCCTTCTGCAATCCTTTACACGCTGACACTTTATTGCATTCGGCTACTTACTTTCCCTACCTAGATGAAGGTCCTTTACAAAGATAAACACATTAATTCTTAGAAAATATTTTGAAATCTGCTGATGAAAGGTGCTTCTTTCCATTGTCTCCAGAGTGTTAGCAATAATTCTGTCTGAAGAGGATGAAAGATTAGGGAATATGGGTTAAAAGGCATTGACAATTAGAAGTTTATCTAATAGGCCTGCCTTTAGTGTAAAAGGGCTGCCACAATTTGAGGAAGGGTAACTGAAAGCAGGAGCATGCCTTTGTACTGAGCAATGCTGAGAGAAGCTGGAGTCCCGTAATATCTAATCTCACCCCATCTGTGTTTCCAAAGTCTGCCCTAGATGGAGGGCAAGTCTGTAGCATACAATAGGAACTCAAGAGAGCACAGACAGCAATCAAAACATGATCCAGGGAGATCTTTTCTCATTTGTATTTACCAGGACTTTGACTGGGGCTATGTTGTTGTTTGACAGTTTAATTCTGCTCTGTGGTCCATGCCCTAAATGGTCACAAGAGTCTGAGTACACTGAGAAAGATGATGGCTGCATTTTGGAAAATGTTCTGGAGCAATTACTGTAAGCAGGACTAGTTGGCTTGTTTTTTTTCAGTTCTGGTGATGAGTGCTCACTTTGGGAACTTCAGAAAGAGAAGCTCTGACACTGTTTCCTGTGTGGGATTTTGTTGCAAATTTCTCTTCAAGCACGTAAAAACAGGTGCATATTTTGTATTTTCCTCAGGGTTTCTGTGGTATGAAAAGCAATATAATCTTAGTTCATTTTAAGAGGCACTGATTTGACTGTGTTTGATGTAAAGGTGGTTTTGATCTTACTGATGTCATTTCAGAAGGACAGCAATTGAACGGATATGCAGCAGCACAGAACTTGTGTGAAAGGAGAAGGAGAATTAAGCTGAGGTATTTGAGGCCAGTACCAGTATTTATCTTTTGTTTTAGAGGCCTGGATATGTATTCTATTTAATGACTTCCCTTTTGTTACCTCACATTATTGGTAATTTACTGACCTGGGTGGTTCCTATCAAGCATAGACTTCCAACTATTTACTTTCCAGGTAAATACAAAGATGACTCCTAAACGTGTAAGTATAAAGAGATGGCTATTCTAAGAAAGGAGTAGATGTCTTTGAAAAGCAACATTCCTTGGCAGTACCACAGAAGTATCTTTAACTTTAGAAGACTGGCTGAGTTAGAAAGGATATAGTTTTTGCTAGTTGAAGGTTGTCTGGTTGTTTTAAGTGAGACTCAACAGAATCAGTCCAGTAATGCACAAAAATTTCCAGCTTAAGTAAGCCATTGTAAAAGGAGGACTGAAGTTTTTCATAGTCCAGATATCTTCAGGAGCTTTAGAAAATGATGAATTACTGTTGCTGGTGTTGGTTCAGAACAAGTATTTCCAGTCTGCTCTCTGGTGTTCTTAAGGTTACAGGAAATTAGGAAGTTCAGTCTGAGTCTGCTACTTCTGTGGCCTTGGTTGTCCTGGACCAGATCCTGCTTCATCATATTCTGTGCTTGTCAGAGAAACAAGATACTGAAACTGGAATCCCCTTTGCAGAGATAAGATGGTAGATAAAGGAATCTCAGGCTACACTGGAGGAATTGTTCCAGTGGGATGATCCATGTCCTCTGACTCTAAGCCTCAAATGTGGCCATAGGCAGGGAGACTGAGCAGTTTCAACTCTATAAACTCTGGTTGCAAGACCTGAAGCTGCTTCTTCAAGAACTTTTTGTGACCGAGCACTCTCCTACCTCTCCTCCCAGTCCCCCCAAACACACTGGAATTCTAATGTGTTTTAAAGATGGGGTTTCTTATGCCTTAGAGCTCTTATTGGTTTGGTTTGGCTTTTTAACTTTGCTGTTCTGTCCAGCTTATTGGTGTAGGCTTGATCATTCAGCACCATGCAAACTCAACTTCTCCAAAACTTAGAAGATGGCCTGGCAGATGGGAGATAAACCCCATGTAACATACATCACAGACCCACTAAATGTCGATTTTTATTCCAGTCATGGATCAGTCTAAGGGGAAAATTAGGGGGGAGGGGACAGTGAGAAGAAAGAACAAGCTGGTTTAGGGGAAGGCTAATGGATTTGGTTTGAGTCCAAATCGTGTTAGCAGTGATTGTAAACAAACACTTGGTGGTGATTCAGTGGCTTCTGTTAAATAAATGAATGATCTCTGTCCTGTCCTTAGTGAAGAACTATCCATGTGCATCCATCCCACGTCATTAAATTTACTATAGGTGTAGCTGTGAGCTCAGGGCTAATCTGCCTGCCTGGGGAAATTGGAGATCGAAGCAGATTCTCACAGCTCAAGGTGGTCTCTGCATGTCAGGGTTAGGCCATGGCTGAGGCAATGTCATGTAAACTAGCTCTTCTCCAGTGTGCATTGTAGAGGCTTTGTTGATCATTCCACTCTTTAGAGCTGGTGCTTCAAGCTTTCTCACAGCAGTGCCTCCTTCCCTATTGATATGGAAGTGTGATGAAAAGGGATTGGGAAAACTTAACTGAATGGTGCAGCATCAGGAGGGGGAGGGAAGCCAAGAAAAATCCACTTGTCAGCTGAACAAATTAAAAAATTAGAAAAGTCAGCATTTTGTCAGTCACTCCACCCCCTGGCATTTCCTTCACGCTTAGGACTTTAATCATCAATAAAACAATAACAAAACATGCACAAGGAGTCCAACTATCATTATTCTCTTCAACACAGCAAGATACTCTTCAACAAATAACCATTAAGAGATTAAGCCTCTTTTATTAATAAATTGTTTAGTATGCCAAAGGCAATTTGTTTGACATTACTTGTGCAGGATTAAGGAGTTGAAGACCTTAACAACATGCTAATTGTCTATACCTGGCAGAGGGTAATACTCCATGCCATTGACAAAAGTAACATTCACAGGAGATCATTTGCTAATGTAGTCCTTAGTTTATCTGCTAATAAAAGCATGGAAGTGTATATTATGATGATGCTTTTCATTCCAAGATCCCCAAATACCATTTTTGATGAGGGTCTTCCAAAACACATACAGTCCCCCTGAGGAATGCAGTGTTGTTGTTATTACTATTGTCCGTGTCAGAGAAGAGGAAAACAGCAGTTTCCCTGAATACTGTAAAACAGGGTAATGTAGGGCCACTGCTGAGTAATGCCAGTCTTGCCCTCCCATTGCTCCGGCTGTTCTTCCCACCTGCATGCTGGCCACTGGCAAAATTTCTTTTTCCATCATGCAAATATTCAGACTGAGAAATTCCTCTGGTTTAAAACTAGTATTGGGAGAAAATAGAATTTTTTATGTTTTACCTTGATCATTTCCTTCATCAAACTGCTGTTTCAGCTACTTGGAGCACTAACAAGGTTTCAAGAGAACAGTTTGAAAACTGGAAAATGAGATGGGAGTAGGTAGGACTGATTTATTGTGGCCGTGCCACTTTAAACCAGCCTAAAGCGCTCATAAAACTGTGGCCTGAGATACAGTTAACCTGTGTAAAGGCTTGCTCACACCACTCTGGTGTGACACACTTGCTCTGGTGTGACACTGGTGTCCCACTTGCTCGCGCTTTGGCTTCCCAAAGCCAGCTTTAGTCTAGTGAGGTGGCATGCACAGGGTCCTATTCAAACTGAGTCTTGTGCTACTGCACCTGAACTGTAGCCAGCCTAGCCAGCCCAGCTGACTTGCCGCTAAACAGTGAGTGCAGAGCAAAGGTGTCACCAGTAGTGCAAGATGCAGAATCCAGTAATCCTCATCTGTGTTCTCCAAAACAGTGGAAAGCATACTCCCAGCAGCCTCCTAATAGCACTCAATTACTTATTTTTGTCCCTTCTTTTAAAACAGCTGATTTACAGGTACGAAGCCTGTATCAGATCTTGTAAAAAACCCGTGAGTCTTCATTATTTCCTGCTTTCTGAAATACTTTTAATCTAAAAATCATGGAAGCTGAGATCATCCCAGGGAAAGTTACCATAAATATGAGGGGGAAAAGGCCCCTCAGGAAGACACCTCAATCTCCTGCTGCTGTGTGGCTGTAAAGATCTTCTGTCTGGTCTCCACTGCTGAATTAGGTATCAATAAAGTACGCAGCTCCAAAAAATGAGACAACTTCACTTTCTTAGAAGCGCGATGGGGGATCAAAAGAAGTCAAGTGGCAATAAACTCTGTGGTAACGATTTGCTTTACTACGCATCTGTCCAGCATCAGCTTTTTTTTCTGGTATACTGCAGAAAAAAACCTGCTACATTGCTTTATTCAGGAAACGTCCTTGTTTCACTGCATTATAAAAGCATTGGTTAGTGGGTTGGTGTCTGTAGAAATGGTCTGTGTATGGATGTGTGCTTGGACTTGTTTAGCATGGAACCTTGGGTCTCATGATTAGGTCTCAATATTCTGACTTTTACTGATGACACTAAGTGAATAATGTCACATCCCTTTAAGCTGGATGTAGAGGCAGACACCACACACCTAAGCCAGCACAGGAGATGTCATCTGCAGCCGACTTGTCAAAGGAAGCTCATCCAAAATTCAGGAGTTCATATCCCTGTTGCTGGTCATCACTTTACAGTCAGCCTCATCCAAGCTTCTGCTGTGTAAATGAGAGGCATTATTGTTTTTAATTGCAGAGCTGACCCCTGTTCTTTGGATACTGAAAGTTCTGGCTTCTACCCTTATGTGTACTATGGGAGAGGCTGTGCACCTCACTGGAACAGGTTGCCCAAGGAAGTTGTGAATGCTCCATCCCTGGAAGTGTTCAAGGCTAGGTTGGATGGAGCTTGGAGCAACCTGGTCTTAGTGGAAGGTGTCTCTGTCCATGGCAGAGGGCTTGGAACTAGGTGTTCTTAAGGTCCTTTCCCACCCAAACCATTCTGTGATTTATGGTGACATTTTACTTTATGTAAGAATAGCAGCTTTTAGGAAGCAGATAATAGACTCTGAGATTACAGCAAAGATCTTGTTTACAAGTGATGTCCATCAGTGTCACTCATCTGTTGGGAGAGTCAGGACTAGAGAGGCTGGTGGATGTGGATATTTCCCCTAACCCTGTGTAGGACAGTGCAGTGGTACTTGGGTATTGCTGTGGGTGGGAGGTGTTGGGGAATAAAAGAGTAGGGAAAGCAGGTCTGGTGGCACTAGGCTTCTGCAGCTGCCTGCTCTCCATCTGGAGTTTATAGTTAGTGAATGAAGGCTCCTATTTGTCACTGTCTGGAGGACAGATCAGGAGCTGTCTCATCTCATCTGCCTGTCCTCTCCTACTCCTTCATTCTAAACCACATTTAAGTCCTTAGCAAAATGCTGTATAGGTGCAGAGAAGAAAAAGCTATAGTATTTTCCTCCTACCAGGCCTGCTTCCTGGTGGTTTTCTTAGGAGGGCACATTTTGGTGGCCACAGGATGTAATCTACATTAGCGTGTCCAGCTCTGAGAGTGCTTCTTCCAACAGAACCCTGCTCACAGCTCTACGCACATTTAATTATGTCTCAGCTTTTGTGCTGTTTTTCACTTCAAGGGGCTGCTCTTAGAAATGGCTATGGTTGTTAATAGTAAGCTTTGACCATTAGAACTTCATTCTAAACACCAGGAGGTTTGTTGTGCTGAAACAGGAATGAAGCGCTGAATGAGGTCACCCTACCAATAACTCCTCTCACTTATTGATTGTCTGATATGTGCATTTATCAGCAGCTGATAAATGAGTGAGAAGGATTTTGTTGTGATGTAGGTCACAGCAGGTCTCAAAGTCAGTCAGCAATTTTTGTCAGTGGGAAGGAGCAAAGGGGTTATCAGTATGTGGACCTAATATGTCCATGTTCTCAGTTTATAGCTGTGTTTATTGATTGAGTTCTTTAGGTCATTCAGTGTGTGTGTGTATCAACTTGGTGATTTGCAGAAATGTGTTGCTGCCTATTGTGATTTTTAAAAGATGGATCTTGGTCGAATAGCCCATCATCATCCTGGCTACCTGATGCATTTCATCTGTATTTGTACTATGCCTACATCAGAAACTGCAGTCATCCACATGCTACTTTGCACTTTATTTCTATTTCTTTCTCTGTATCTACTTGCAGATGGGTGTGTTTAAGTATATATTTAAAATTCAGTGCCTTTATGTCTCACTGTCTGAGAATGGGAGAGGAAGATAGGGAGCTGCCAATGAGGAAACAGTGTCTGAAAGCTAGAAGAATGGAAATAGTGAGAAGCCAGGCACATATTTAGAGAGATGTAATGGGGAAAACAAAATCCTATTACAAATCTAAATGTCCCTAAAAGTCTTGGATCCCCGGGTGGAAACTAACCTCAGGTACTTGCATGTGTGCAAATGATTCGTATATCAAATTCCAAGTCCTCTACGGATTGTACAATGCCCATAGCAGGTTTTTCAAAATGTGTAAGGGTAATGACTTTTACTGGATAGGGTGTAACGCTGTCACTTTCAACATAACAAATTGTCTGCTCCAGAGAGCAAAATATTCCAGGAAATAGTGCAATTGTGTATTCAAAGTATAATAAAGCAATCACTAGAGCTTTCATGGCACTATTAGATGTTCAGGGCAATAAGTAAGCACTGAACTCACTGAAATTGTTGTCCAGCTGGCAGTCATAGATGCCATGGGCTGAATCTGTCTTGTAGGACAATTCTCTGTCTCACTGCCTTCCTTGGAAATGGGAAACATTTCTTGTAGTATCTGCTGTTTTAACTGTCTGTCACTTCTCCTTACTGCCTTGAATGGCTGTATACTTGCAGAGCTGTCACCCTGATGAGGGAGAGTAGCTGAAGTCTGAATGTTGCGCCAATACCTGTGTTGTCCATCAGGGCTTGGTGACTCCCCAAAGAGACTTCGTCTTGCAGTAAGGTTAGCTCTAAAGTCTCCTCATTGCCTTTGGGGTTTTCTGATTTGGCTTTTTTTTTTTGTTTTTTTTTTTTTTTTTTGGTTGTTGTTTTGTCTTTTTGCAAAGACCTTCTCCAAAGCAAATCACCTCTAAAGAAAGGGTTATTACTTGTTTTTTATTCTTAGTGATCTCTTTTCCTTACAGACTAAAGAAAAAGCTTTGACTCTGAACCTGCATGACTGGCCTGATCTAATGTTTGATACTAGGATGTAACATTTCTGTTAGTAGCATAGGAACATATCATTTGTTTGCCGTCGTCTCCCAGATATGTCAACAGCATCCTGGACTGCATTAAGCAGAGCCTTGGTAGCAGGTAAGGGGAGAGGATCCTTCCCCTCTGCTCAGCCCTGATGAGAGCATCTGGAGTGCTGTGTCCAGTCCTGGACTACCCAGTGTGAGAGAGACACAGACAAGCTGAAGGAAGTCCAGTGAAGTGCCATGAAGTTGATTTAGGGACTGTAGCACCTAATATGTGAGGAGAAGTTGAGAATGCTGCAGCTATTTAGCCTCAAGAAGAAAAGTCTTGGCAGCATCTTGTCAGTGTGTATAAATGTTTGATGGAAAAAGAGTAAAGAGGACAGAGTCAGGCTCTTCTCAGTGGTGAACAGCGAGCACAAACTGAAATACAAAATATTCCATTTACACATCAGAAAAACTTCTCTACTGGGAGGATGTTTAAACATTGCAAAGTTACCCAGAAAGTTTCTGCAGTTCAAGATACTCAAAACCCTACCGGCTGTGATCCTGAGCAACCTGCTCTGACCGACCCATTTTTGATCAGGGTCTGGACTCAGGGGGGACCTCTGCAGATGCCTTCAATCTCAACTATTCTGTGATTCTGTGATACGTGCAGGCTGATGAGCCCTGATAAAATCTTACAGTAAGGAACTCATGCTGCTGTTGATTGTTATCCTTAGTCTGCTGGGAGGTTAAAATATGCCAAGCAAAAGGAGTTGATGAAATAGGAAGAAGAGGATTTAATGGGACTGTAGTTGCTAATGGAGTTCCAGACAGTCTGGAATCACAAGCATTCACTAAATTATTTGAAAACCTAGTTTACAGGATATAATCTGTTCCCTTTATGTTCCTACTTCACTGATAGTCATTAAAAAGTTCTGTCCTTTAAATGGCATAGTAATCTCTAACTTTCCTTTTGCCACTTTAGAAAAGTTACAGGCTGAAGTTGTCAAATTAGAATTTTAAAAGACATTGTGTCACATTTATAGAGGTTCCACCGAATAATTAAACTTAGAAGGGACCTCAGGAGATCTCCTCTCCAACCTTCTGCTAAAAGCAGGATCAGCTACGAGGCCAGACAAGGTGGGTCTTTTAATCCTCCAAGGATGGACATTGCACTACGTCTCTAGGCAACCTGGCCCAGTGCTTGAGTGTCCTCATGGTGAAAAAGATTTCCTAGTCCAAATCTTTTGCTCCTTTATTTTTTTTTTCTCTTCAGGCAGTGAAGGTAACAAATAGGTGCTGTTGGGGGGTTTCACGAATGCATAAACAGTCTAGATCTCTTACTGTGTTGGGCACTTCCACAAGTTCCCCTAGTCCCTTATCTTTATATTGAAGCATGAAAGTGCATTTGGAAATCTTACCCAGTATCTCCTAGGCTTCATAACTTTAAGAATTTGAAAGCTTTAAACTGAAATCTCTTCCCTTTCCAAAATTGTTAACTTTCTTGTGTTTATGAGCAATGATTTAGGATTTGGAGAGGCTTTGATTGCAGGAGGGTGTCTCCTGAAATATAACCAAAGCATTTCTTTTTTGAGTGTTTTCTTCTGTTAATGTTGCTAATGTTAATAATGACGAGGTAAGATCAGATCTAGGGCCATAATTACATGAAATTTGCAAAGAGAGGAAAGATTCAGGATTCCTTTCACGCCGCCTAGCACATTTCTAGGAAACTGCATCAGTGAAGTGTTTTAAGGCGGCAAAGAAAACACGTGTGTGGAATGTTAAAAACATTGTATCTGTGTGTATCAAATAGGCTTTTTTTTTGAGTAACATTTGAGGTAGAAAACCTCACAAGTCAGCTCCAATAGCATATATTTTCATGTCTGACAGAGGCTAATTCGGTCATGCTCCTTACCCTAACCATAACTGCCTTTTTTTGTGTGTGTGTATGTCAGTGTTTGCTTTTGCTCTCTCCGTTCCTTGTTGTTCTTAAGAACAGATATTTGCCAAAACAAATGTATGTGAGTGATAAAAGCTAAGAGGAATGTCTGTTGGACCACAGGAAATTTCCTGTGCAGGAAGAGATCTTGGGAACTTCCTGTGAAGCAAAGCATTGTGGGTCTGTTGGCAGAAGTCCCTTTACCACAGCTGCAATTCACTAGACGAGGGTGGAAAATAGTCAGCACTGCCTTTTGCCTTCATATAATTCAAGAGAAGAGCCTGAACTGCATGCTTAAAACCCCCACTGCTGCATGAGCAAATGTTGAATCAGAGTTGTGGGTTTGCAGATGATTACTCTTGTAACCAAAACCCAAGCAAACAAGAATGGTGCAGAACTACAGGTCACTTCTGCTCATACTCCCATACTTTGCGCCCACCTTACAGACTAACTTGGTTCACATGGAAGTATCCCAAGGTTTGAGGCTGCCAGAAGGAGACCTTTTGAAGCTTGGTCCCATATGCCTGAGAATGAAATGTGTCCTTAGTCTCTGCATTTTGTACAACACTATAGCCTGGTACCTTGCTGGATTTATGGGACATTGATAGTCAACCTGTATTCTCCAACAGAGTTTTCCCATGTCAGTACTGTCCCTGCACCTCCTATGAGGCTTCCAAGCAGACACTTCCCAGGCAAGTTCAAATCTTCATAGAATTATAGAATAGTTAGAGTTGGAAAGGACCTTAAGATCATCTAGTTCCAACCCTCCTGCCATGGGCAGGGACACCTCGCTCTAAACCATGTCTCCCAAGCCTTTGTCCAGCCTGGGCCTTGCCGAAGAAGGTGCCGTAGAAAAGCTTACTGAAATGGTGTTTGAGGTTGAGGTCTGTGCTCCCTGCAGCCCTGTGTTAAATGTGGCATTAAGGCTATTGTCTCTCTTCCAAGAGGTCAAACTGCAGCTGATCGTAAAGTCTGAACTTCAGTGTAATGGTCTCACCTGGTGATTTCTAAGCCTCTCAGGTAGCATGGTTCCCCTCACAGAGTTTGGGTCCTGTAGCCCAGCACCCTTGCCCATGCTTCTTCAACATTTGGGGTTCTTTTCTTACAGCTGTGTGCTTGTACACTCTTCTTTTGTACCAAGGAACTCTTTGTTTGCTTGCTGAGTGCTTCCCCACAGGAAATTTCCTGTTATGGAAGGCTCTGAGGAAGCTTCCTGCCAACTGAGGTGCTGCAGGGGGCAGATAAGAGAGGTGCTGGAGCTGCTAACCGCAGCAGCTGAGGAGGGGTTGTCACCCGGCGCTGCCTGCCGGAGGAGGCTGGGTGGCAGGAACAGTCAGATGCTTTCTTGAGTGATGTGGAAAACCCACCACTGCTGTTGGCTGATGAAGTCTTTGCTAAACTGGGCACTGCAGCTTGGTGGTGTTGAGCCCGCATCCCAGATAGCTGCATGGAAGCTATAGGTTCATTTTTACCGCATCCTCATGGGTCACCAGCCTATGGCTGTCCCTGCAGTCTAGAGAACCACTTTGTATCACTTACTGGGATTTGCTCTTACATTGGTACAGAAAGAGTGATCTGGCTGTCAAGTAACTGTTACTATGAATGGCACTCCAGGCTCTGGCAGACACCTCTTGTCATTTTGGGCAGGGGTTATGGCTTGGCAAGACTGGAGCATGGTCATCTCCTAGGAGCTGTGGCCTAGGAACTGAACTGAACGACTGTTGGAGCTGTGGCAGTGGTTTGGCGAGTCTGAGGCTGACGGTACAAAACATACTTGGAGAAAGCACCCTGATACAAGAGAGATTTTCAGGCAAAGGCACTTGATGTCAATGGTCATCTTATCATCTATGCGGTTAGGTGGTGGGACCTTGGGGAGCACTGAGGCTAATAGGATACCTGAAAATGACCCACATCCTTCCACAACTCTTGCATTTAGGCTCACAGTGCCTCTGTTTCCTCACATCTAATGTCAGGATGCTAGTGCTTCCTTCTACCCCCATTGACATCTCTGCCAAGATCAGTGGTGACTGCATGAGGAGGTAGGGCTTAAGAGTTGTCAGTCTGTCAGCACAGAGGTATGCCTGCCCCATAAACAATACTTGGAGCTTCCCTCTCACCAAACTACCCTTTGCTTTTCAGAAGTGTCCCTTTCAACTCTTCAAAACATTTCCTCTGCCCCTACAGTACCTCAGCATTCCATATCTGTACCATACAGTGACTTTTACAATCCCACCACAAAGTTACAGGTTCCTGGTAACATGCCTTAAATCTCCTTTTTGTTAGTACTCTTCTCTGTTTGTGATCAGTTGCCTAAATATTGCCTACACAATAGGGTTTCTTGTTTGCATGTAATTCTTCTGTATGTTGATTTATGCCAGGAACCTATGGCACCTTTTTAACCAAATGATGGAAAAGAGAATAATTTTCTGGACATTTTGACCTGAATGTTCCTGCTTTTCTTCAGACCTCAGACTCTTGAATCTGGCAAAGATGCTTCATTAGCTTCACTGCTTTTCTGTTTGTCGTACTTCAGAAATTCAAGCTGAGATCAAATTAAATCAAACAACAAAGTCCTGAACCAACTTCTTTAGGTCCACTCCCTCTAGACTAGGAAAGGCAGATGTTTTAAGCTTTTAGTTTTCAATATGGCATTATTTCAATACAACCTTTATTCAACCAGCGTAACTGTTCCAGTTTGATTAATGGCCCTGACTCATAAATGTATGCAGGCTGGCCAGCTGGCCCAGCCAGTCAGTGACTGGGTTGGCGAGATTGGCCAGCTGGCTGTCATTTCTTGGCTACTAGGGGAACCCAAATTGCAAGTGCTGCTTCTAAGCTATGGAGCAAGCAGGAATGAGCGCTGCCTTTGGTCTCCTGGTAGGGCAAAGAAACATCTTCAGGGTTAGATGTAGCCATCCAGCCCCATCTTGTGTAACCTGCCATGGATCAAAGGCATCCATGAAAAATGGTGAGCTTTTTGTGGGGTAAGTGGTTGTACCACTTGGTTTTCAGGTTTCTAGACACTTCTCATCATAAGAACTTGGTTCTGATAGTTTTGCAACTCTTGTACTTTTTAACTTCTGTGGCTGATACCTTCTTTGCCAGGACAGAGAATATTATGTTGGTGTTGACTGCTCAAGATGTCTAGTGGCCTAAGATCCAGAACAAGCTTTGAGGAAAAGAGGTGGTCTCTCCTGTGCTCTCATGCCAAGCCATGAGTATGGGAGAGGAGTCAGCCTGTTCACAAGCAAAAATGAGAACTCAAACTTGGGGTCCAGGAGGGAGAGCCTGTAGCAAGGGGGCTGGTCAAGGAGACTGGCATTGCACGCTGGCGCAATTAGAAGTTGAGGGAGAAGGACCCGAAGTTGAGCTAGGAGGATGGATTTCTTAATCATGCCCTTCCTCTGCTGCCACATACATCTGCTGCACAACTTGCTGGCAAAATCAGTCAGGGTTTTGGCAAGGCATCTCATGCTCTCCTGCCAGTGTTCGTTCCTGTAACAAATGACAGTATATTCCTGCTCCTCCCGGTTGCTCTGTTAGCAAAAAGTAGCAACGGTCTGTACGTTGGATCTAAAAGCTCTGGCCTTGCTGCTGACCTGTGCAGGTTTCATTATGATGCCATGGGGGAATTTCTTAGGGTTTTTTTCATCACTACTGATACTTCAAAAACAAGGGAAAAAATGACACTTAATATGTACATTCTGCCTTACATATAGTAAGGCTGTAAAAGTGAGGAAATGTCAGAATTAATGTTGCCCATGCGTATGTTGATCCTTCAGTTACATGAGTTTTGCATATGCATCAACATATGCAGTGTCTAGCGAAGTCCCGGGACTGCATGAATAACTTCAGGAAGTGCTCATAAAGAGGAAAGGGGCTAAACCTTCATCAGGAGAAAGGATAATTGCAGGAGAAAGCTATTAAGTCTGCAGGGACTCTTGGTCTGCTCGCTGGTATCTCAGCATGAATGGTGTTTCTGCAGCTCACAGGTTGTCTGTAACCACGTCAGCTTGGTAATGACAGCTTTGATGGAATGGTTGTCTTGAAGCATGTGAGTTTCTTCCTGGCTACATTCATTATACGTGTGAGTTTGCTGGGTCAGAAGTCGTTTGTACTAAATCATGTAGGGGACCTGTCGCTGAACTTGGATTTTCCTGGTCCCTTGACCGTTGTCTTCCTTGCTACAAGTTTTCCCTTTTGCAGCAGTACACAGACCTACCTTTGCTTTGATTCACGTTCAGTAGCCCTGTGGAAATCACTCAGCTGTTTACATGGGGTAGTAGGAAAGTATTTATTATATTTTTAGCAGTCTGTGATGTAGTTTAGCAGATGGAAAAAATAAGGAAGTGAGCCAGCTTTCTGCAGACCATCAATATGTGCTCTGCAGGCTTGAGCTGGAGAATTGGTAAGCTGAACTGAGACAGTTCAAAGGTTGCTGAGCAGAACCAGACACTGTCAAGCTGGAAATACACTCATGAGAAGACCAGTTAAAGTGACTCAAATCAAGAATAAGCTCTTCCATAGACTGTAGTAGGCTTTGGGTTAAACCCCACTAGGTCCTAAGATGTTTGGTTTGGAGATCTGCATAGTGTGTGATGTGTTTGTGAAGTGTGTTTGTCATGCTGGGAAGGTAATACATAAACCTTACCATGTACTTGTACAAGCTAAGTGTGCTACCAAAAGTCCAGGAGAAAGCATGGTCTTGATCATTCAAGCAATGTAATTGCTTTTAATAATTTATAATTCTAATAATACACTGGGAGATCTGTAATATATTGTGTAAACATTAAGTATTGGGAAATACTTTATTATACTACAGATTGGCTATTAAATATTTTTACAAACAGCTCAAGGCTGCAAAAAATGATCCAACTGGCAACTTAGTAAACTGAGAATTTGCACTGTTAATTTGTAAATATAAATAGTGAAGTACAGAAGTGAAGTCATTAATAGACCTTATCAGTCAGTAAACTTTCTTGGCATTAATTTTTAATACTGTAAAAGCAGCTGTCTTTGAAACAAAATTCTTCTTAGAAGATGTCAACACTACAAATTTTTTACCATTACTCCAAAATATGCTAAGTTGAAAAAAAAAAAAAAGAGCTTTTAGCAGTGATTATCAAACCAATTTTCCTAACAGGTGTGGAAAATTTGGCTTACCCAAGAGCCTGGCTTACTCCAAAACTCAAAGTATACATTACAAGAAGTACTGTGAAACCACAGCACCAAAAAGTGGTTGCACCTTAAATGCAATAGATTAATGACAACCTTGAAATATTACACTTTTTTCCCTCTTTATTTTTTCAGTGGTTCTGACACTGTACAGTCAAATTAACTCTGTTAAGGACTCACCAGTCTCCTGAGTGCCATGATTATTTTTCCCCCCAAACTTACCACCTGTGAAGACTTGCCTCCTGTAGCAAAAGTTATGATGTTACCCCGCCATTTCTGTTTTATTTAGCTTTCATGAACTGGGGATTTGGTAAAATGCCAGTAAATTACATCCTTGTAATAGCTCTGCAGAGATTACAATCTAAGGAAACTCTCTGGACAAAAATATCATATCTCTCCTGTTTGTGTGCATTACCAAACACACCGGGGTCCTGGTTTATGATTGCAACTGAGACACTATAATTATGCAGAATAATAATGCCAGGCCTATTGAATTAAATGATGAAGATCATTTGATTTCAATTAGGACAGCACCTCCTGGCCCTTCACATGAACCAAGGCCTCATTGTGTGAGCTGCTGTCGTTTTGAAATAACTGTGTTCTGGCTTACTGTACAAACAGGGCATCAGGCCGACTGGTTTATAGATACTAGATATTTTTAAGCTGCTACAAAAAACAAGGCAAGGGCTTGTATGGTTAGTGAGAACTTCAAAATGTGTCAAAATCTCAGCATAATCCTTTCCAGAAGAAAAAATTTGGGATTAGAGAGATACCACAGGCCCACCCCCCCCAAGTTAAAAATACATATTAAAAAAAATCTTAACGAAGAAAAGGACTGAATTTTAGCCCTTTAGCCTGGATGGCAGTTACCCAAGTGAGAAATCCCACTAAAATCACTGGAACTGCTTGTGTAAGTAAATGCTCACAAGAATATGGGTTAAACAATGCAACCCTCAGTATCTTGTTTGTTATGTCAATGTCATATTTATTTAAATTGATGCACTTTGGTATTCATCTTTCTTTTCACTATTTATGAGGGTTGCTTTGCAACTTTACATTTATCTCAATTTTGACACTAAAAGTATGAATATCACTTATACTTTTGTTCAAAATTGCTTTTAGTTTGAAGAAATTTCAGTTGTTTCTTCTAAACAAATATAATTAGGAGGCTTTCATTTAAAGCAGGAAGAAAATCCACAGCGATTTTGGCTGAATGTAAAAGAAACCTATACAGAGAAAACAGAATCCTTTTTGCACTAACAGCAAATATTTCTTTATTTAGTGTTGTGCAAATAAAAACATGTACCAAAATGTACAGCAGCTCTTTACAAGAAATAAAAATAAGTGTATAATAAAATGAATATTGGGATTAACTACAGATAAGGTTTCCCTAAGGCTTCTCTGAGACATGGAGAAATGCCTGAGAACTGGTGAAGGGGGGAGAGAAGGAAAAAGAAGAGAAAAAATGTATGTAAAGCCACTTGGGTAGAGTTATGCAAATGACCTTATCAGGGCAAGCAAAAGGCTTCTCCATTGTGTCTGCCAATTAGGAAATAGCAGCTATGGACATACTCAACTCCCTCTTCTGGAGGAGATGGAGCTTTAGCCTGTCATGCTGGCAACCACACCGTGACAGGAGATTAAAAAGTGTCTCCTCTTTTGTGTCTTTTAAGGGGTTGGCAGAGATGACAGATGAATCCTGGATGGGGCAAGCACCCCGATGATATCCTAGTACCATTTTTTCAATTTCATATGGATTCCAGCAAACCAAGACAGCAAAGAAACTTTTTTGATGGGGGTACAGAAATATTCCCTGATTTCTTTGGGAGCACTGGTGTCTCTCCATTCTGACTCTCATTCTGAGGAGAGAAAGAAAGAAGTAACACTTCCTGCTGTTCAGCCCAACTCAGCCTGCCTGGTCCAGGTGTGCTGCTCTCTCTTTCTCTTACCTCTAATTATTAAATCCAATGTCACAGTTGATCAAGGTGAAGGGAAACACAAGCAAGCAGCGTCTGATCTTATGCAGTGTTTTCCAAACACCAAAGTGTGTCAGGATTCATGAAATGTTTTGATAATTAACACAAAAGGAAGACATTGTGTTCAAAATGAGTAACACAAACCTGATGTTGTGTGAAACATTTCTCTCCCTTTTGGTGCCTTGCATACTACTCAGTACTGCAGCTAAATTCTCAAGATCACCACTGATTTCCACAGAAGGTGCACATATTTTTCAGGATTGGAAGCCAATGTTTTCAAAACTTTGAGCAGGCATTGACTGGTCACTTGTTTAGCATTCACCATGGTGGAATAAGTTCATGGTCAGTATGCTATGTTCATAAGGATTTTTCGGAGCTAGGGTTTGAGTGTGCCTGAATTGTCTGGAGGCAGCTGGAGGGTATGGTGAGATGAATGGGTCAGCTGAAGTGTTACACTCTGGATTGGGTGCACACCCTGAGGGTGCGTCCAGTTTGTTAATGTTGCTTTATTCAAGTCGCCGCTTCCCAGGCTTAAAAGATAACTGTGTGAGTAGCATTACTTAAGCAAGGGGGCAAAGACTGAAAAAACAGTGGGATCTTTCTGCATGTTAAAGCAGAGCAGGATGCAAAAATAAGAACCCAAACAATTTGTCTTTCTTTCCTTATCCTCATAGTGAGAGAGAGAACATCCTGGGTGGAAGTACAGGATTTAGTGGAGGCTAAGAAGAGTTGGTACAAATGTATGTATTGGAAATGCCAGGGTGCAGGACTGTGAGACCAATGAACCCAGGAAGATGCTGCAGATAGAGGCATTCCTCAGTACCCAACAAAACTGCTGAGCCTTGAAGGTCCTTGTATGGAGATGCAGACTGTGCAAAAAAATCAACTTGGGCCTTCAAAACAATCAGTGACCTGAACTAGAGAGAGCTAGAAGTTTTGATACAGAGGACCTGTGCTTCCTCTGTCCCACTGAGGGTTGGGGCTGCATCTGCCTGTGTGAACAATACAGTCTGGGGGGGCTGAGTTCATGTGTGTGTCTTTGGCAAAAACAAAAACAGGAGAAAAGGAGCTATGTCTCAGGAAATGCTGGTACTTCATGTGCAGCTTTGAGCTAAGTTCTCCGCTGTTAGACTGTCTGCCATGAAAAGCCCTTCTCTGAACACAAAACTGAAGAGGCAGCAAGATGCTGAGATACACAAAAAGATCTCAGTGGGCGTTGTCTTGGACTTTTTGGCTTTACTAATGTCTCAGTCCACTCTTCTAGATCCGTTCTTTGTTGTTAGGTTTTCAAAATACTTTTTTCTTCAAAGCTACTTCCTATATGGAGTTTTTAATGCCCCACTACTGAGAAAAACCTGTTTCCCAATATCATTTCTCTAGGTTAGCAATTGTTGTAATTGCTGCAAGGATGGCATTTAGCAAGGAAGGGGAGGCAGCGAAGCGACACTTGTTCTGCATGCCAGCCCTTCTCTTACACACAGAGACTTATAGTTCTGAGAGACGGGGGAAAACCAGAATAACAATGCTGTGATGGGTTTTTGTTCAACGCACGCTGCACACTCTTTGTTTTCTTTCTGATAACACCAAGGTATTTACGTGCAAACAAAAGACTCTTCTTGCCGAATCAACCTCTTCCTCCTACCTGATTCCGTCAGCAGAGTTGCAAAAGCATGACTGTGACAGCACTAAATGAATAAGGGTGAGGTTGGGCTGTGTTGTGGTTTAAGCCCAGCCTGCCACTCAGAAACCATGCAGTCTCTCACTCCCCCCCTTTCATCTCCCTCACTCCCAGAGGGATGGGGAGGAGAATTGAAAGAATGTAACTCCCACGGGTTGAGATAAGAGCAGTCCAATAACTAAGGTATAACACAAACCACTGCTGCTACCACCAATAATAATAATGATAAGGGAAATAACAAGGG